>PVLD010004198.1:0-40428 GCA_004027595.1 Dinomys branickii | reverse complement strand
TGGCATTTTTACATAATGGAATATTATTCAGCTATAAAGAAAGACAAAATTTGAGGCTTTTTTTTTATTTTTTATTTTAGAAACATAAAAGTACAAAAACATATTGACAAACAGACACCCATTATCATAGAAAATAGTACAATCACAACTAATCTATAGACAAGGTGATATGGTCTCAACAGTAGTTGTTGTTTTATCCATTGATATCATTTGAGGCTTTTATAGGCAAACATTCTCTTATTCTTGGCCCCCTTAAAACTAGCAGCTTTCCAAGTCACTTGTAAATAGCCCAGAGTGAAACACCTAAGTGAGGAATGTATTGCCTCTAAAACCCAATGCCCACTAGGCACTGTACCTCTTTTTTGGTTGTAGGAAGAACCAGATACCACAGCTTATCTTTCACCTTAGAAAGAATATCTCCCTGCATCCCCATGCCACTGGGCTCCTAGAAATTTCACTGAGGTAGAAGAAGGACCTTGAATGTAGTTGGATTTATTTTTCATCTTCTGACTCACAAGTGCTTTACTAACAACTCCAGAGTGATTGCAATCTCCTGCTCACTTGGTCCAGTCAGCATAATAGCATCAGTGTAAGGGAGCAGCATGATACTTTGTCAGGGAGAAAGGAAATCAAGTTCCCTGTGGACTAAGTTGTGACACAGCTGGAGAGTTAATGTAACCCTGAAGCAGGACAGTGAAGGTATATTGCTGACTTGTCAACTGAAGCAGATTGTTTCTGATGGGCCTTATTGCTAGGTATGCAGAAGAAAGCATTTGCCAAATCATTAGTTGCATATCAAGTACCAAGAGACACGTTGTTTTGCTCAAGCAAGGAAACCACACCTGCTACGGCAGCTACGATTGGAATCACCATATGATTCAGTTTATGGTAACCCACAGTCATTCTCTAACACCCATCCATCTTCTGCATAGGCCATACAGGAGAATTAAATGAGGATGTGGATGTGGTAGGAACCACCATCCCTACATCTTTCAAGTCCTTGATAGTGGCACTAATATCTGCAATCTCTCCAGGAATGTCATGCTGTTTTTCTTTTACTATTTTAAATTTGGCCTTTCCAACCATAATGGCCCTCACACTACAGGTTAGAGAACCAATGTTTGGATTCTGCCAAGTGCTAAGTCAGTCTATTCAAATTATGCACTGTGGGCCGGGGGAATAGCTACAGGATGGATTTAGGACCTACTGGACCCACTATGAGTTGGACCCTTGCTAAAACTCCATTGATCCCTGACCTCCATATGCCCCTACTCTTACAGAGGGCTACAATGACTTTTTGGATCCCCTAGAGTCAGCATTGATTCAGAACCCGTGTCCAGTAGTCCCCAAAGTATCTTATCTGTTTTGTGCCCCTAATGTACAGTTACCTTGGTAAAAGACCTTAAATCCCTTTGGGGAAGGGTGGGAGAAAGATTGACCACATACATTTTTGGTGGTACACAAGGCCCTTCCTTAAGGGGACCCAACTACCACTTCATTTAAAGGGGACCTGGCTCAAATCTAGGAGCTAGTTGAGGGGCCATGACTCTGTTGCTATGATTTGAGGTGGGTTTCTGTTTATTTGCCCACAACTAGTCCAGTAAAAATTTAGTAGAGTTCCTATCTCACTTTTGGGAACACTGTGGCTAATGAGCCAGTGGCATAGATTACATACATCAGACCATCCTGATCATTGTTCTATTTTTGTCCATTATGGTAAATACTTGCACCTTGTCCTTGGCACTTGAGTGCTGCCACTTGACCTCTGCCACTCTGGGATCCATTTAAACCCATTGCCCTTAAGTGTCCCAATTGAGTAACTGCAATCCCCACTGTAATGTCTGGCATGCAGACAAGAGCAGTGACCAGGCTCTTCAGGGATGCTGCTGCTCCCATCACAAATCTATTTCTCCAGGAGTTAGTGAAGGGTGATTTTCTGGATCATCCTGTGGAGATTAGGTTTAACATGACAAGTACACTCCAGCATTCCCATTTCCCTGAGCCTCGGAATCCCCTCATCAACAGTTAATCAAGGAATATCTGGCATCTTTAACTCACTCACAGTGGGCCATCTTTTAATACAGACTTTTTCTAACCAGTGAAGCTGTTAACACCTTTTTATTTTAACTCCATGAGCTGCAACATTGAATTCAGAATCTGTACTTAACAGGCCCATATTGAAAAACAGCCTGATCCAGATGTACTTATTGCCACCATTATCCTACACCCTTAAAATCCATTCCTGCACTTGCTCTTCAGGCCTCTGCTTATGAGTTAGAAAACTCAAGCCAGGTGTGGTGGCGCACACCTGTAATCCCAGCACTTTGGAGGCTAAGGCTGGAGGATTACCATGAGTTCGAGGCCAGTGTGGGCTACATAGTTCAAGCTCAGCCTGAACTACATAGCAAGGTGCTCTTTTTGTTGGTGGTGGTGGTGGTGATTTTTTTTAAAGGATAACTTTATTTTTTAAATTTATTTTAAAAGTAAAAGAAGGAAAGCATATTAACAAACAGACATCCATTTACAAAATAGAAAAAGAACAATACAAGCAATACTGAATTACAGACAAAGTGGTAGGAAATTAACAATGGTTGTTGTATTACAGATTGGTATGTTCAAAGTGGTTTCTCAGGAAAACAAATATAGACATACAAGATTGATCAAATAATCTCTCAAAAGAAAAACAAGTCAAGCTGGGCATGATGATCTAGTGAGACTCTGTCTAAAGATTTTAAAAAGGGGGAGGCTGGAGATACAGCTCAGTGTGAAGGCCCTGCATTTAATCCCAACACCTGCTCCCCAAATATCGGAAATCTTACTCTGTCAGTAATTATCTGAACTGAATTAAATGCACCAATAAAAAGGCAGAGATTGGCAGGCGGAGACAACTCCAACTGTACTGTACACAGCTGATGACATTATCTCCAACTATGTGCTGCGCACAGGAGACATTTTATGTTCAAAGATAAATATATGTTGATAGTAAAAGGATATGAATGGTATAACATGCAAAGTAAACCTAAAAAGTGGACTGGCTGTACTAATACAAAACAGACTTTAAGCTAAAAATTGTTACCACAATCATGTACAAATGTGTGTGTCATGATTTATAATAGTAAAAAGGTAGAAACAATTTAAATGTCCATCAGCTGAAAGGTAGATAAAATGGTATCTATACAGTGAGATAGTAGTTTTTCACACAAAGTGAATATGTAATATGAATGTAGTTGTACACACCTATTATCCCAGCATTTGGGAGGTGGAGGCAGGATGATCATTGTGAGTTCGAGGCCAGCCTGGGCTACAAAGTGAGACCCTGTCTCAAAAGGACAAAAAAAAAAAAAAAAAAAGTGAGGCTTGGGAAAATTAAAGGAGTCATAAAAGACTATATTGTTTGATTCAATTTATGAAAAATGTTTAGAATATTCAAATGTGTAGAGAAGAAAGTTGCTTAGAACTTGGAGAGTGAGAAGTGGGAATAGAGATTAATGAAGCTCACTTTAAAGAATTAAAAATATTCTAAAATTACATTGGTTTCACAACCCTGAATATACTAAAAAAATTGAATGATGTGTTTCAATGCATGAAATACCTGGGTGTAGTGCCGCACACCTGTAATCCCAGCACTCAGGAGGCTGAGGCAGGAGGATCTTCGTGAATTTGAGACCAGCCTAGGCTACAAAGTGAGCTCAAGGCCATCCTGAACTGCATAGCAAGACTCTGTCTCAAAAAGAATAAATAAGTAAGAGTTGGTATGTGATTTATATATGAATAAAACTTAAATACCTTTTGGAGTCTTGCCTATCTACAAGGAAATCATCCTATTTGAAAAATATAAATAGAGACTAAATAACAAATCTCATGTGTACTTACCAACAAACTAAAAGCCAAGAGATAAAACTTCTGAGCATTTGATGACAAGAACTCTCATATGATATACATGTAGACTAATTTGAAAAGAATCAGTTGAGGAACAAACTCATGTGTCTTATCACCAGCTAATTTTTTTATGAGATACACCCTCCAGAGCCACACCCCCTGTGACCCACTTCCTCCACTGATAGTCCATTCTGCTAGAAACTCATCACTGGGTCAGTCTGTCAGTGAGATTAGTGCTCCTGTCATCAGTCATCTAGGCCCCAGCTCTAATGATGTGTTGGGTATGAAGCCTCCAAACCATCGCACTAGTCATTAGGGAAGTACAAGTCAAAACTACAGTGAGCTGTCATTTCACACCAACAGGAATGGCTATAATAGTAAAGTTCACAAGTGTTGGCAACAATGTGGAGAGACGAGCCCTTGCACAGCAGCGTTAGGAGTGTAAAATGGTTCAGCCGCTGCGGGAGACAGATGGGCAGAGCCGCAAAAAGTTATTTGACCCACTGCTCTGTATCTACCCAAGAGAAATGAAAACGTGTTCAGAGAAAGACTTTTATACTTAATGTTTATGGCAGTTGCTATTCATGATAGCCAGGTGTTGGAAATATGTACTCAAATGTTCAATAATGGGTGAATGAATAAACAAAACATAATTTACACACACACACACCCCTAGAAAGGAATGAAGTCCTGATCCATGCTACAGAATGGAGAAACCTAAGTGAAAGAAATGAAACACAAAAGAGTACATTTTGTGAGTTAATTTATATGAACTATTTAGAATAGGTAAATCTGTAGAGAGCTGATTCATGGTTGGCAGCAACCATGGGAGCTGTTTATTCGGTACTGGGATGTGATTTGAGTGATGAAAATGTTTTAAAACCATGTAAATGTGTTGGCTTCACAATATCGTACTAAATGCTACTGAACTGATGCTGGTAAATGGCTGGTTTTATTATGAGTTTCACCTCAGCATAAAAGAGATGGGAACATGAGGCCATAGTTTTCCAGGCCCTCTCTCAGCATGTTATTTTAGTTTTTTAGTACAAAGTTACAGTACATGCAATTTACAGTCATCTTGGGGGGAGTGGGTGCATGTACATATATAAGAGCTTGTTTCTTTTTTAAATCACCCTCCTCCCGCCTCCTCTAATAAGCTTCTGTTTTAAACAGCCCCTTTTCCTGTCACCTGTTTAGCTCATGTTCCAGCATATGTGCCACTCACTTGAGCTGGGCCTCCCCTGCACACCCTCTGGGTGAGGTAACAGTCTTCTCTCGGTTGGCTTGCTTGCCAGAAACCCCTACCATGTGTCCTGAAGGGGACGCCCTGTTTTGTTTCATTTCATTTATCCTCAGTTCCAAGCACAGTGCCTATCTAAAGAATTGTGCATTTGAAACCTCACTTGCTACAATCGTCAACATGTCTTTACCCAGCTTTGATACCTTTGACTGTCAGCAGCCCCGCAAGGTGGGCTTCGCAGAAACTGCAGGCTTAGAAGAAGCAGATCATTGGGCTGAGGCCATTCATGTGGCCTGTGAGCCAGGAGTACCAGTCAACGGAAGAGTCAGGTCTCCAGCCTTAACTCTTAAGTGTTCACTCTGCTCTGCCTCTTCTTTTGACTTCAGTTTATCAAGTGTTACAAAGAATTTTCCCATACTCTTCAGGGAAGCACAAGTCCTGTGCTTTCGAATGTCATTTTTAAACACCCTTGTTCACTGGGAGTGGTGGTATACGCCTGTGTTCCAGCACTTGGGAGGCTGAGGCAAAAGAACCACTTGAGTTCTAGTCCACCCTGGGCTACATAGTGAGTTCAAGGCCAGTCTGAACTCACAGGGAGACCCTGTCTCAAAAAAAAAAAAAAGTGTGTGTGTGTGTGTGTATATATATATATATATATATATATATATATATTCTTGTTCATTCTCTTAACAATGCGTTCCACTTACCTGCAAGTTACTCATTTCTCCTTTTTGGCGGTACTGGGGATCGAACTCAGGATCCTGCGCTTGCTAGGCAGGCGCTTATTCCACTGAGCTATATCCCCAGCTTTTTTTTTTTTTTTTTGCGCTCATTTCTCCTTAATGTTACCATTGGGCAACCACTGATCTACTTTGTCACCCTACAGATTTTCCTTTTATGGATATTTATTTCATAGGTAGAATCAGACAATATGTTGTCTTTTGTGATTGATTTCTTTCCTTTGCATAATGACTTTTAATGTGTCCGTAAGTGTGTACTAAGGAAGTGCTATACATTAGAAGAGTTTTGTCTTGGTGGTACTGGCAATTGAACACAGGACCTGATTTGATCTAGATTTTAGTTTTTGAGAGAAGGTCTCACTGTGTAGCCTGACCAGCCTCAAACTCTTGTCACACAGACGGGCATCCAACTTGCACTGCTTCTGCCTCAGCCTCCCAAGTACTGGGATTAAAAAAGATTTTTTTAAGGAAAGAAAAGTTGAAGTCATGTTTTTCTGCTTTAAGGAAATCTGAGTAGGTGGGAAATAGACTGAGGATGTGAATTTTACCCACAGACTACTTAGGGACCTGGTTAACAGAGATAAGGCTTGAATGTTGAATTCTAGGAACTTGACTAATGTTTTCATGCTTCATTTATTCTGTAGTTTGAGCCTTTAACATGGAGAATAATGTGCTGGAACTCTTTGCTAGAAAATGTAAATTCTGAATTTTATTAAAGATACTAGTCTGTTTTTTATTAAATTGAATATTTGCTATTTATACATTGCATATGAGTAGGTTTTGAAATTATCCTATAACTCATTATCCTAATTGAAGTACTGTTGACATTTTGGAGTCTTTCCTTCCAAGACTTACATTTTCTGTGACAAAATACATGAAGATTATATTTAACAAATTAGGAGATCAGAAATATAGCTCAGTGGAACAGTGCCTGCCTGATAAGCATAAGGTCCTGAGTTCAATTTCTGGTACCAAAAAAAGAACAAATTAGGATCGTGTATCTTACTATTTTGTAATCTTGTTTGTTTATTTGTAGCCATATTTCCTTTTTTGGAGGCAGGGTCTCACCTATGTAATTGAGAATAACCTTGAACTTACTATGCATCCCAGGCTAGGCCCAAACTCATGATGATCCTCCTGCTTGAGCCTCCCAAATGCTGGAATTACAGGGATGCGCTGGCACGCTCAGCCATATTTGCACATCAAACTCAGTTATCATTTGTTTTTAAGAATTGTTTCTTTTCCATTAATCACCAAATAAATATCTTTTCTTAGCAAAACCGCGTGGTTGGGGCAATGCAGCTCTACTCCGTGGAGAGGAAAGTGTCACAGCCCATAGAAGGCCATGCTGCTGCTTTTGCAGAGTTCAGGATGGAGGGGAATGCCAAGCCCTCCACCCTTTTCTGCTTTGCGGTCCGCAGTCCTGCAGGAGGCAAGGTAAGGTCAACTTCACGGTGTCTTCTCCAAGAAATGGTAGGAGGATTCAGTGTCATGAGTGCAGCTAGGGATGCAGCGTGGCCCTCCAGTGCCTATGGAAACAAGAGCTCCTGTGAGATTTGGTATTCCTTTGTGCATGCCATGGTTTGGTAGCAACCTTGGTATACAATTAGAAACTAAAGTCAACTACTCTTCAGCTGAACCCTTTCCCTACAAATCCTCTTAGACTGTACTGAAATAGGTCATAAAAAAAGTGAGGCACAGTTTCTGCTGTCAGGAATCAGCCTCCTGGAAGAGATGGCTCAGAGGTCATGGTGTGCTCCCTCTTTGCTCTACGGCATGGCTTCTACGCCACCCAAGGCATGGTTCCGCCCTTGTGGTAGGGTGGGAGTGGGGCAGGTCTCAGAAAAGCTGCAGAAAGACAAGGCTGTACCTGAGAGCTAGATGAGTCTTACTAGACTTGGGGCCTGGACAGCCCCTTTGTGGCAGCACTGCCATGGACAGTGGTATAGAGGCGTAAGAGCTTCTGATGTTGGAGAGTCATAATAGTGTTCTACTGGGGTTTCATGAGACACTTGGGAGTTTCCTGGACTCCATTCCTTGTTGTGGACCTTCTCACAAGTAGATGCCTATCAAAAGTCATGCCCTTCTACTGCTTTGCAAGATCCCTGGCTTCTATTCCCATACCTCCACTTTTGTTGGTAGTGTCACCGTCCTTAACTCCTAAGAAGAAATCTTGAGCTTTCTTCTTTTCTGTTGTCACTGTCTGACCTTTAGCAAGCCTTGCATGTCTTACATGTGACTAAGCCCTTAGCGAAGGGCCTGATTTCCAACGGCTATGTAGATATGGATGTGCTGCTCTCTAAACATCTTCATGTTCCAAAATATCCCTTCAGGAAAAAAAAATTAAAAAGCCACGTATGGTGGGGCACACCTGTAATCTCAGCACTTGGGAGGCTGAAGCAAGAGGATTACCACAAGTTCAAGGCCAGTCTGGGCTACAAGTGAGTTCACCCACCAGCCTGAACTACATAGTGAGACTCTGTCTCAAAAAAAAAAAAAAAAATTAAAATTAAAATAAGCACTGAGGCACTTTCTTAGGAGTAGGAAACTGCCACCTACACTTTGCATCACCAGCTCTCTCTATCCAAGATTTGTGATTCATTCAAACCCACTGAGAGGTCTGGGACTTTGTGCAAGATTATGTCCTCAGGCCTCCACCCTTCCTTACCAAGAAGCTTCACCAGTTCTCCTAAATTACTTTTTGTCTTAAAGCAGTGATGGCGAACCATTTAGAGACCAAGTACCCACACTATAACCCAAAACCCACTTTTTTTTTTTTTTAAGTTAAGGTCCCACTGTGTAGCTCAGGCTAGACTTGAAATTACTAAGTAGCCCAGGCGGGCCTCAAACTCACTGCAATCCTCCTGCCTCAGCCTCCTGAGTTCTGGGATTACAGGCATGTACCACCACACCAGACAAAACTCACTGATTTAATCACAAAATGCCAACACTGCAATTAAATCTGAATACTGAGGTTTTAGTTTAGAAAATAAGTCATACATTAAAATAGTTTTTCTTAAAGACGCAATAACAGCTTTCACTGATACGGATTGGTACTGAAACGTAAAAGTGCGCGGTGAACATGCTTTGCACGCTGTCACCTGACGCTCGGCTACGGGGCATGCTGAGGCAGTGATGGAGGGTCTGCGTGCCTATTGTGACATGAATGTCAGGCTTACCACTATCTTAAAGTGTCCATGTGTAAGAAGTTTACTTCTCCCACGTGACCAACAGTAGCCCCAGCGTGATGCCAAGTCAGCCTCCCCACCTAGCACATTTTGCACTGTACCATGTCTTTAGCCCACCTCTGCTCGTGACTTTTTCTGGAGTGGTGTTTTTGGCGCCCTCCTTGCTGCCCCCCCATCTTATTTGAACCATGACATTTTTTCCTTTTGATCAAAGTTACAGGGCAGGCACCTTTGTAAAACGGGAACTTGGAGCTGTTCTGATAAAAGCAGGCAGGGTCTCCTATCCTCAGTTACTCATCAGCGTTCTACAGGGATTCTTACATTCCCAAACATAATCTTGAAGCACTCAGGGTTATGCCATGATGAGTCAGACTGTCTCTTGAGTTTGGCCTTCAGTGGGGAGTCTTGTTGACTAAGTGGTTCTTGTTAGCCTGAGCTGTATCTGGGAGATGAGAAAACAGAGTTGGAATAGGAATAGTTAACATGCTCCAATTGATGCCTTTGTTTCTAGAGAATCAATATCAGATCCCAGAGAATGGAGATTTGACTCAGCCGGCCTCCTGGAGCTGAGTGTTCTCAGGTTTCCTGGCAGTGGTTCTTTGTTGTACCTGGTACATGGATTAGTTTGGTGAATAATCACAAGAATCTCAGAACAGGGATTGTCTTATTTTGTCGGTGGTTGTGGTGGTGTATTGGTTTGGGGTTATTTGCAAGGGGGACAATAACATACAGGATACATATTTTATAAGATTATTTATAATAGTCACCTAAAGAATCATATACAAGAGAGTGCAGGAAATGTGTCCACATATTATAGACCAAGGATCCAGCTGAGGGCCTGGATCCCATGATAATGTCCTGCACGAGTCCAGCTGAAGACCTCGAGCCCTTAATGCCTCCCATGAATCCAGCTGAAGGCCCAGAGCCCACGAGAATGTCTCATGCAGGCCTGTTTCACAGATCTGCGCTGGCCCACAGGTCAGTGGTGGAAGCTAGAAAGTCTGTGCCAGCAGGAGAAGGATCTGTGCTAGCAGGCTGAGGGATCTGCCCTGGAGCCAGGAAGCAACACTTAAAGTAAGAACCAGAGCTTCCCCAAAAGGTACCATAGCCAGGGGCTGGGGATATAGCTCAGTGGAATAAGCGCCTGCCTAGCAAGCGCAGGGTCCTGAGTTTGATCCCCAGTACCGCCAAAAAAAAAAAAAAAAAAACAGGTACCATAGCCATCCTCAGCAACAGTGAGGTCCCAAGCTCCTCCAATTATGAGGAAAACTGAGTTCTCATCAGGAAAGCCAGTATAACGAGCTTCTCCAGGAGACTGAGCTGTGCACCATCTTCCCCTCTGGAGCCAAGAAACGATGCTCAGAGTGAGGACCAGAGCTTCGCCAAAGTGAACCAAAGCTATTCTCAGTGCCAACAAGGTCCTGAGCTCCTCAGAGGATGAAAACACCCAGGTTCATCAGGAAAGCCAGCATGACAAGCTCCTCCAAAAGAACAGCTCCTTACAGCTTCTACCAGATCCCAACAGCCTTCCTCACTTCCCAGCAACCTTTTCTCAGCTCCCAACAGCCTTAATTATTCTCCAGTTCTCCCTTTTATGCTGCTAGCAGCAATCCTCAGGTGGACCTCCCACACCCACCACCACGCTTACTCAGTTCAGCTGTGGGTTATAAGTTGACCACTAGTTGTCAGCCCACTACAGGTGGGGTGTACATGTGTGTGTTTGAGACAGTCTTGCTCTGTAATGTAGGGGATCCTCACACTCCCTAAATTGTCTAGGCTAACCTGGAGCTCAGGATCCTCCTGCCTCAGCCTCCCAAGTGCTGATATTACACATATGAGCCAATACTCCCAGTTTGTTTTATTTGAATGTAAGTTTTAGTGTTTGTCATACAGAGCTTAGAACTAAGGCTATTCCACTCAGCCACTGTGCCTTGGTTAGCACCTGTCTGCCACAGGACAGTTAACTTGGATTGACCTAAAGTCTCTCTTCTAGTTGCACATAATCGAAGTTGGACAGCCTGCATCAGGAAACCAGCCTTTTGTAAAGAAAGCTGTGGATGTATTTTTCCCTCCAGAGGCACAAACTGATTTTCCAGTGGCTATGCAGGTATGGATGTACTGCTCTCTGAATATTTTCATGTTCTAAAATACCTATTAATGCACCTTCTTGGGTACAGGAGGCTGCCACCTAGAGTTTGCCTCACTGTCTCCCACCTTCCAAGATCTGTGATTCATACCCATTTAGAGGCCTGGGACTTTGTGTAAGATTGGGAAAAGTCCTGCTTATAGAAGGGGTT
This sequence comes from Dinomys branickii, assembly GCA_004027595.1. Classification (NCBI taxonomy): domain Eukaryota; kingdom Metazoa; phylum Chordata; class Mammalia; order Rodentia; family Dinomyidae; genus Dinomys; species Dinomys branickii. The sequence goes on along the minus strand of PVLD010004198.1, from coordinate 29,084 downwards.
GCATGGAGTAAAGCAGCACAAGTCTTCCAGCTCCTACACCAAAGTCTAAGACCTTTCCTCTTTAATATAAAAAGTTACATGATCTCTGTGGTAAGAGACTATATAAAGAAGAAAATAGTCCTCTGTAGCTAACCAGTTGAATATACATCAAAATGCTTACTACTTGTTATATAAAAATTAAGATATAAACCTTTTCTGATCAAAATTAGGATCATATTATATAAAATCATACAATTGGCAAAGTGTGGTGGTGCATACCCGTAATTCCATCACTTGGAAGGCTGAGGCAGGCGGATCCCCACAAGTTCAAGGCCACACTAGACTATACAGTGAGTTCAAGGCCAGCCTGAACTACATAGCAAGACCCTCTCGCAAACAAAAAAGTAACAAAAAAAGATTATATGATCTATTCTCCCATTTACTGTTTTTCTAAGTACATTGTCGGTATTTCCATAAGGTATTTTATTCTTGTAAACATTATAGGAAATAAGCAGGTTTTTTTTAAAGGGTGCACTATAGTTGGAGGATGTTTTAGCTGTTTACTTTTTTGTTCTTTTCAAATATTGACCATAATTACAACAATTCCTGTAATCTAAATTTCTAGTAGTAATTACCTGATCAGACAACATAATTTGTTATTGTTGTTGTTTTGCTTTTTGAGACAGGGTCTCTTTTATGCAGTTCAGGCTGGCCTTGAGCTCACTTCGTACCCTTCGCTGGCCTCAAACAACGATCCTCAGCCTCCCAAGTGCTAAGATTACAGGCATGCACCACCACAGCTGGCAAGAACATAATTTTTTTACCAAGGTGAAATTAGCTTTTTTCTGTTTTATAAAAAGAAATGTTTCCTATCAATTTCCAACAATATCAATAAATTTAGCAGCAGTTAAATATCTACTGAAATCCTACCATGACTGATAATTGTAACCACCACTTTGAAAGTAACTTCTTATGCATATATTTATGGAGATATGTGCAAATAGACTTCTGTAAAGATGACTGAACATTATCTTTACTGCTTTATGACTGTCAGCTATGTCGCAGAAAGTTTAGATGAATAAAATAACACATTTATTGTTACTTCCTTGTCTGTATCATGTGTTTTGTGGTGTGCTATACCTCAAACAGTCCCATTAATGGACCTTTAGGTTTACAGTAAACACTTCAAGGAACACTGTGGTCTGTACCTCTTCATGCATCAGCCCAAAAGTATGAAGATTAATTTCTGGGTAGGAAACTGTGGGCCAGGGGCATGTGTATGTCACTGACTCTCATGATCACACTCCTTCTCCTGTCCTTGGTAGTTGGACAGTGGTCAGTGGTTTTCTTTTCTTCCCTTGCTTTCGGGTGAGAAAGAATGAGTTTATCATATGCATCTTGCTAGTTGCCTTTTCCTGGTCTTTGCATTTTTTTGGTCAGATTCTTTATCTTACTTGTCAGAGTGCTTTATAGTTCTGGAATGCTATGTGATATGTTCCCAGTGTTTTCCCTAGTCACAACAGAAGTTTATTTGTGGTGTATTCCATCATGTAGGATTTTTTTTCCAGTACTAGGGACTAAAACCAGGTCCTTCACACTGAGTTATGTCCCCTAGCACTTTTTTTTTTTGAGACAAGGGCTCATTAAGTTACTAAAATACCCAGGCTTGAACTCATGATCCTCTTGTCTCAGCCTCCAAGAGTGCTAGGATTATTGGCTTGTGCCACCACACCAGGCTGAAGTTTGGCATTTTTATGAGGCTTTGGTATGATGTTTTAAAAATAATTCTTACTGCTAAGATGATCACAATAGCCACCCATATTTTTTTCTATTGCTGTCTTAATTATAATTGTTATTTCAAATCTTTGGCCCATCTGAGATTTATTTAAAAGTAAGATAAAGAAACTGGGTGTGATGGCGCACCCCTGTACTCCCAACATTCAGGAGGCTGAGGCAGGAGGATTACTGTGAGTTGGAGGCCAGCCTGGGCTATAAAGTGAGTTCAAGGCCAGCATGAACTGCATAGTGAAACCCTGTCTCAAAAAGACAAGACAAAAAATGAAGAAGAGGAAGATGAGGAAGAGGAGAAAGTGAAATCAGTATTTGGGGTCTTTGTCTAAAGCTTTCTTTTTCTTTTATGAATTTGCAGCTTGCCTAAAGGAGTTTGGTGAGAAACTAGGGAAAAAATCAAATGGTAGTACATACCTATAACCGGAGCATTTCAAAGACTAAAGCAGAATTCCCTCAAGTTTGAGGCCAGCTAACCTACATAGTAAATTCAAGGCCAGCCACCCTATCTCCAAAAGAAAGAAACAGGATGTCCCTACCTGAAAGATGTGTTAAATAGGCCAATATTCTCAGACCTTTGAGAATGATTGGGCAGAGTATTTGCTTTAACACTAGGTCTGTAACAAACAATGCCCTGCCCATAAGATGATAGGGTCCTGCCTGCTTAAACCACCAGTTGACTTCAGTTCCTGTTACTCAGTTAAGTTTCTGCTTCCCAGAAAAGGCTGGACTTCCACTTCTTCAAGAACCAATTCCCAAACAACAAGTCGTTCTGCTTCTGTACTTCCATTTCTAAAACCCCAGAAAAACCTTGCTGCCTGAGCTATAGGGGCCCAACTTCTTTGGGAATGATCCCAGTTGGGTCCACCAGCATAATAAAGCTGATTCTTGCCTCCAAACCTCAGTGCTGCTTGGTTCTTGGTCAGAACTTTACTGTTAACAGGTCCAGGTATGGGGTAGAACTTAGAATCCATATATCAGGGAAGCATTGCTCCCACTGAGGAGCTTGGCCTGGGAGGCTCAAGAATCCTTTTCTTCATTTGTGAGTTCTTCTGCCCAACTTGGCTTCTGTGTCTTTTCTATCCTGTTATACTCTGTTGTACAGATTGGAGCTAACCATGGTGTTATCTACTTGATCACGAAGTATGGCTATCTTCATATGTATGACGTGGAGTCTGGCGTGTGCATCTACATGAACCGTATCAGTGCTGACACGATCTTCGTAACTGCTCCACATGAACCTACCTCTGGGATTATTGGTGTCAACAAAAAAGGACAGGTATGTAACTGAGGTATCATTTCCCACCATTTGTGTTCACTGAGGACCGAAGCTTAAACCTTCCTCCTCCTCCAGGAAATCAGCCAGGAAGAGTTAACTTCTGTTATTAAAATTACATCTGTGTCTCCTCTCTTGTTCATGTGACTTCCCTTCTTTGCTAAGCACTATTTCAAAGACATGATTGATTCTGAGAAGGGTGCAAGCAGCCCCTTCCGACGTGAAGTATCTGCCAGTGGGACCACATTCCTAACACACCGTGAACATCTTCACGCCATGTACTTATTGACTGGAAAAAGCAGGAAAAGTAGATACTATGTTATTAAAGTTCTCAACCAAAGTTAAAAAGAGAAGGAAATCTATGCATTCATAAGAAAAATAATCAGAAGAACTGAGTGTGGTGGCACATGCCTGTAATCCCAGCACTTTGGCACCTGAGGCAGGCGGATTTCCACAAGCTCGAGGCCAGCCTGAATTACACAGTGAGACCCTGTCTCCAAACCAAGTGAGGGGGGGGGAATTTGTCAGTATCACCAGACAAATCTTTTTAGTATCCTCAGCATATCATTGTGGTCAGTGCTCATATGACTATATTTTCCTCACTTGATTAGTCAACAGCTGTATAGAATCCCATGTTGTCACTGTATGAAGCAGTTCCACTGTAGGCATCTGGCGTCTCTGTATCCTTTCACAGGGCCACATCACAGGCATGTGCCACACAAGCCTGGGACGTCAGCTAAGACTGCAGTGCTGTAAGGGAAGGTGGAGGCGCGTGTGTGTCTGTTAGTGGAGCCCATCTCACTCGGTGGATCCTTACAGGTGCTGTCAGTTTGTGTTGAAGAAGAGAACATTGTGAACTATATAACCAATGTGCTTCAGAATCCAGACCTGGGTTTGCGCTTGGCTGTTCGCAGTAACCTGCCTGGGGCAGAGGAATTGTTTGTGAGGAAATTCAGTGCTCTGTTTGCACAAGGCAACTGTGCTGAAGCCGCCAAAGTAGCAGCATCTGCACCAAAGGTAATGAAATTTGAACACTGTATGCCATTCTGGAGACTTAGGAGCAAACCTAGACAGTAAAATAAATCATCAAAGCATTTCACTACTGATGCTGGGGTATATTACTGTGCTTTTCGTTCTTCAGTTCCAATTTTTGTACCAATGCATAACCATAATAGAAATAAACAAATGAAAGCACAACCTCGCTGCACTGACACACGCTTCTTCAGAGTCTCCCTTTCCTTTGTGTGTGGGTGCTGCCGAAGCAAGCACTCCTGATCTTGTCTGTGGGTGCATATTTCTTACCCAGCATCTTAGCTTACATACAGGCTCACCTTTGGATGACTCGGATTTTCCACTCTTGCTGCTGTTAACGTGTATAACTGTAATATGTTAAATGACTGTATCTACTAGCAACAGTTATAGGGTAGACTTGCTCCACATTTCTAGAGAACAACAGTCCCACCTCTGGCTTTTTCTTTGGCTTATTCCATTAGGATAAATCGATCTACTCCTTAGTAAAGACTTGCAAATTGCTTCTCTTTTTTATTATTTTAGTTTATTAGTACATAATACATAATGCTTACATTCCTTGTGGGAAGCTGGTACATGTACATGATACATCTTCCTTTTTTCACCCCATATCCCTTCCCTCTCTTCTTAAACCTCCATCTCTTGGTCGCCTTCCCCTTTGAGGACAATCAGTTTCCCTCCTAGGTTTCTCATATAAGAAAAACAATGTGATATTTAAGTTTGTGTGTCTAATTTATTTCAGCTAACATTATAGTTCAAGTTACTTCTCTTTGAAAGAATTGTTTTTCTCTGTCAATTGATGGTTTTGAACAAACCATTTTTTTTTTCTTATTGAGATAGGGTCTTGCTATGTAGTTCAGGCTAGCCCTGAAGTCTATGTGTGTGGTCCAGGCTGGCCTCAAACTTGTAGCAGTTCTCCTGCCTCAGCCTCCTGAGTACTAGGGCTACAGGCATGTACTACCACACCAAACTCCGAACAAATCATTTGTAGTGTTCATTTGGTACTTTGAAAAAAGTACCAAAAAACAAAATAATTTGAATTAAAATATAATGCTGTTAGAGCTTCACTACTGCAAGACCAAGTTAGAGGACTCATTCTTACTGCAGCATGCCAGGGGAGAAATAAAAGGCGATATATGAAGTCATCCTAGGTGGTAGATCTATGATAATGATTATTGATGGATTTAAAAGCAACTGGTTTGGTAGAGGACTTTTTGTCCCTATCAAGTCAGTGTAGAAGCCCATCAGCAGAGTCTTTGAAATACAAGCAAGTAGCAGGATGCCCTGTGATACAGCAGGAAATACCTGCCTTTCCATTTATTTTCAGGGGATTCTGCGTACCAGTGACACAGTCCAGAAGTTCCAGAGTGTACCTGCCCAACCAGGCCAACCCTCTCCTTTGCTCCAGTACTTTGGAATACTGCTTGACCATGGTCAGCTCAATAAACTTGAATCCTTAGAGCTTTGCCGACCGGTTCTTCAGCAGGGACGCAAGCAACTCTTAGAAAAGTGGTTAAAAGAAGATAAGGTATGAGGCAAGAGGATTGGTTGTGTGTTCAAGGCCAGCCTGGGCTACATAGTGAGTTCAAGGCCAGCCTGAACTTTGTAGTGAGACCTGTCTCAAAAAACCAAAACAGATGACCAGGTGTAGTGCTCACCTGTAATTCCAGCACTCAGGAGGCTGAGGCAGGAGGATAGCTGCAAGTTCAAGGCCAACCTGGGCAACATAGTAAGTTCAAGGCCAGCCTGAACTGCCTAGCATGACCTTGTCTCAGAAAAACAAACAAACAAAAAACAAAGAAGAAAATAAGAAAGAAAAAGATAAAATTATTGTGAAATGGCAACTCCCACAGAGATTGAAAGCAAGGTCACAGGCACACTACTTTTTGGGTCCTAACTGTACCTTTTCCTTTGCCATGCACAGCTGGAGTGTTCAGAGGAGCTGGGAGATTTGGTCAAAACTTCCGACCCTATGCTTGCTCTGAGTGTGTACCTTCGGGCAAATGTGCCAAGCAAAGTTATCCAATGTTTTGCAGAAACAGGCCAATTCCAGAAAATTGTGCTCTATGCCAAAAAGGTAATGGATGTTTAAGTGTTGGAGTTGGACTGTGAGTAAGCACTTGCTGTATATGGAGTTTATGAAATACTTTCTATGTAAGTATTTTGGTGTGCAAGAGTTGTCAGTGCTGAACACCAGGCACTGGTAGGATAAGAAAAGGTCTGCAACTTCCTTGTCAAGTAAGGAGCCATTGCTGGGTCTGCTTGGCAGACAGCCAACCACCTGGAGATGGATCATGTTTGCAGCTGGGGTAATGTGGATTTAGCACTAAACTGAGACCCTATGCTCCATTCCTTAAATGGAGATGGAGTTGTCAGCTAAAGAAATACAGTTGGCTAATAAATATATGAAAAAATACTAAACTTTGCTGGCCATTGGAGAAATGCAAATTAAAACATTAAGACTTTGTCAAACAGAAAGAAAGAATAGCCAAAAATAGCCACTATCAACAAATCAACCAATAACAGATGCTGGCATGGGTATGGGAAAAAAGGAACCCTTCATGTTGGTCGGAGTGTCAGCTGATACAACCACTATGGAAATGAGTATGGAGATTCTTCAAAAAACTAAAACTAGAAATTCCATTCAAGCCAGCTATGCCCCGTTTATGTATTGTCTGAAAAGAGCTAAAAACAGGATACCACAGTGATGTATCCATACCCTCATTTATAGCAGCACAATTCGTAGTAGCGAACTCTTGGAATCAGCCTATACGCCCATCAGCCAATGAATGGACGAAGAACATGTGGTGTACCGGAGCACTACTCTGCTGTACACAAAGGTCAGCTTCAGGCATTTGCAGAAAAAAGGATGTGTCTTGAGGCCATAACGTTATGTGAAGCAAATCAGGCACACAGGCTTAAATATCGTATGGTTTCCCTTATATGGAAAAGTTAATATATAAATGAGGTATGAAATAAAAGACAGCTGATAGGAAGAAAGAAAGAGGAAAAAAAGTAATTGTATTCTAAGTACATATGTTTGTGCTATGGGTTTCTAGTTTCATGCCATTGTGGTGTGACAGCTCACTTTGCAGGATTTCCATTTCTTTGGCTATGTTAAGGTCTTTACTGTTGCTATGAACATGGTCTGAGTTACTTTTTCTGATTGGTGTTTCCTCACTTCCAGGTTGGATATACCCCAGACTGGATCTTTTTGCTGAGAAGTGTGATGAGGATCAGTCCTGAACAGGGTCTGCAGTTTTCCCAAATGCTGGTGCAGGATGAAGAGCCTTTGGTCAACATCAACCAGGTTAAGAACAACCTTCTGGGGTCAATATTTTGTTCCTTTTAGGGCCATTAAGAAGATTCCCAGCTGGGTGTGGTGGTGCACACCTGTAATTTCAGCACTAGGGAAGCTGAGGCAGGAGGATCCTTGCAAGTTCGAGACCACCCTGGGCTACAAAGTGAGCTGAAGGCCAGCCTAAACTGCACAGTGAAACCCTGTCTCAAAAAAACCATAAAAAGGGGGGCCAGGAGATAGCTCAGTGGCATGATACCTGCCTGGCAAGTGCGAGGTCCTAAGTTTGATTCCCAGTTCAAAAAAAAAACCAAAGAAAAAACAGATTCCCTTCTCCCCTCTCCCCTGTCTCTGTCTTTCACAGTACCTGAGATTGTACCCCCCTCTGTCTTTCATGGTATCTCAGTACTTTGTACTGAGCTATAGATCTTGCTAAGTTGCCCTAGGTGGGCTCGAACTCTCAATCCTTAGCCTCCAGAGCCCTGGGTCTATAGGTTTGCACCTCCATACCTGGTTTACCTTGGTTTGAAATATGTTGGAGGATTTCTGTGTCCAGTTGTAAGGGTTTTGTTTTCTGAAATAGCGATCAGTGGTAGGGTGTGAGGATGTCATTTGAGCATGGTAACCCATTCTTCACATCACCCCTTACTACCTTATTATCTCTTTAAGACAAACAGCCTCAACTCTGCTTGAGGACCAAGACAGATGCTGTCAAGTCACTCAGATTTGCCTCTTGTAGGTGTCAGCCTGCCCTGGATTTATGTGGACAACAGTCTGTTTAATGTAATTTATTTAGCATTTAAGTATAAACATGTATCAGATAACTTCAGGCACTGTGCCACTGACTGTATCTCCGGCCCTTAACTTTAATAATTAATGTCTGAGTAAATGTTGGCATTTTCCCACTTGTACCTCAATAATGATGGTAAATGGGCCAGACAACAGGTACTGGCTGTCTGTAGCTTTGATTAATTGTTATTTGATTATTTGTATCACTTCAGAGGATTCTGGTTGCTCACATTATAAAAAGTTACTCTTTAATCCACTATAGTAACTTGTCCTATTGTTGAGGATGACATCAGTGATGTGATTTCACAAAATTACCTTTTAATAAATAATGGCTGTGAATTTCTTGAATTTTGAAGATGTAAAAAAATGCAAAGGAGGAAACTAATTACCGAATTTCTAAGTGAGATTCTATTTCAGGACCTATTTCAATAGGAAAACAAAACTGCTACCTTTCAATGAAAATGTGGCTTGGATCTTTGCAGATTGTGGACATTTTCATGGAAAACAATTTAATTCAGCAGTGTACTTCCTTCTTGTTGGATGTCTTGAAGAATAATTGCCCGGCTGAGGGGCACCTCCAGACTCGGCTATTAGAGATGAATCTGATCCATGCACCCCAGGCAAGTGACATCTCTAGACTAACACCAAGGAGCAGAACACTTGCTATACCTCTGTGTGGGCTGTGCACACCTGAGTACGGGGTTTGGCTGGGCTGAGTTTTCACCAAAGCTTCATCTTGGGACTTTTCAGTGGACATTTCTCCGTGACTTCCCATCAGGTTTTCCAGAAGTCCTAGTGGAAGACTTTCATGACCAATCAGGGGAATCATTTCTTCCTTTTTTCCAGTTTTCTTTGTGATAAATATCTATAGCTGAGGTTGCCATTCTAACAATTTTTAAATGTACAATGCAGTATCATTAAAAACACAAAATTGTTTAACCATCACCACTGTGTATCTCCAGAACTTTTTTTTTGGTACTGGGGATTGAACCCAAGATCTCATCTATGGTAAGCAAACACTCTACTATCGATATACATTTTCAGTCCTTTTTTATATTGTTTTGAGACAGGGTTGCAGGTTGCCCAGGCTGGCCTTGAACTTGGCAGTCCTTCTGCCCCAGCCTCCCAAGTAGTTGGAGTAATAGGCATACACCACCATTCCCAGCTATTTCTAGGGTTTTTCGTCATCCTAGAAAAGAACTGTGTAACCACTCCCAGTAACTCCCTATTCCCGCGTGTCCCAGCATTCTGGCAACCAGCATTCTACTCTCTGTTTCTGTAAAAGTAGCTATTCTAGTTAGTTCATATAAATGTAAGTTTAAAATATTTATCTTTTTGAGTTGGCCTTTTGTTTTGTTTTGTCTTTTTGAGATGAGGTCTTGCTATGCAGTTCAGGCTGGCCTTTGACTCGCTTTGTAGCCCAGGCTGGTCTTGAACTTACAATAATCCTCCTGTCTCGGCCTCCCAAGTGCTGGGATTACAGGTATGTGCCACCACACCCAGCAGTCTTTTTCTCAAGACGAGTTTTTACAATGTAGTTCAGACTGACTCTGAACTAAAAATTCTCCTGCTTCAACCTCCTGAGTGCTGAGATGACAAACATGTGCCACCACACCCAACAAAAATTCCAACTTTTTATTTTATTTTATTTTATTTTATTTTATTTTATTTTATTTTTATCTTTTTGGACAGAGTCTCACGATGCAGTTCAGGCTGGTCTTGAACTCACTTTGTAGCCCAGGCTAGCCTGGAACTCACAGTGATCCTCCTGCCTCAGCCTCTCAAGTGCTGGGATTATAGGCATGCACCACCATGCCGGGCTCCCAACTTTTTAAATGTAAAAAAAAATTTTGGCTTCTTGAGACAGGGTCTCACTATATAGTTTATGCTGACTTTAAACTCTCTGGCCCAGGCTGGCCTCAAACTCACGGCAGTCCTCCTGCCAGAGCCTCCTTGCTTTGATTATAGGCATGTACCACCACACTCGGTTCAAAAATTATTTTTAAAACTGAATAGTATTCATTTGTATGTATATGTTACATTTTATTTATACATTTGTCTGTTGATGGATATATGGGTTGTTTTACCTCCTGGCTAATGTAAACAATGCTGGTATGAACATGGATTTTTTTGCAGGGGGTTCTTTTTGAGACAGGGTCTCACTATGCAGTTCAGACTGGCCTTGAGCTCACTTTGTAGCCCAGGCTGATCTCAAACTTGCAACGATCCTTCTGCCTCAGTCTCTCAAGTGCTGAGATTATAGGCGTGCACCACCATGCCTAGCCTATGAAATTTACTATCTCAGTGATTTTTGTTTGTTGGGTTTTTTTGGTTTGTTTCCTGTGGCACCAGGAATTGAACTCAGGACCTTGTGCTTGCCAGGTAGGCACTTATACCACTGATCTATGTCCCCAGCCCTGAACATGGATGTATAAGTGTTTCTTCAAGACTCAGATTTTAATTCTTTTTGAATATATACCAAAAGTGGAATTGATGGATGATACGGTAATTCTAAGTTTAACTTTTTGAGGAACCATTGTACTATATTCCAGAAGCCTTCACCATTTTATATTCCAGTTTCTCCATGTCCTTTGCAACATTTTTTTCTTAAAGAATATCTTTTTTTTTTTTTTGCCCTTTTTGAGACAGGGTCTTGCTGTGCAGTTCAGGCTGGCCTTGAGCTCACTTTGTAGCTCAGACTGGTCTTAAATTTGCAACGATCCTCCTGCCTCAGCCTCCCGAGTACTGGGATTACAATAATATCTATTTTAATGGGAACAGTGGTGTGTTCCTGTGACAAGGATCATTTTTCTGCCTGAGAAGTGTGGAGAGAAGTTAGGATCAGATTACATGTATAGGGCTGGAGGTACAGCTCAGTGGGCTAAGTGCTTGCCGCCGAGCACTAGGGCCCTGAGTTCGATCCCCGGTCCCGGAAAAAAAAAAAAAAAGATTACATGTATATACTGTTTTTGGTTAAATGTGGAGGTATATACATAGTACATGAAAGGGATGTAGAACAATTTATATTAGCCTATTTTAATAAAAATTTTTGTGCCTGGATAAGATTATAGAAATTAACTTTATTTTTCACTTATCTGTCTTGTTTTTTTCTTAATAATCACATTTTGTCCTTTTTTTTTGGTACAAGGACTCAAACTCAGGACCTTGCACTTGCTAGGCAGGCACTTGTGCCACTGAGCTATATCCCCAGCCCCACATATTGTCTTAAAAGTAGAAAAGAGTGTGTTAATTTTGTTTTATTACCTTAGTTTATTCAAATTCATGAGTCAGCTGCTAAACAAACCATATCATACCTCAAGAAAGTAAAAGCTATGTTAATTGCTAGGCATAATGGTGCAGGCCTGTAATCTCAGCGCTTGGGAGGCTGAGCAAGGAGAATTGTTGCAAGTTCGAGACCAGCCTGGGCTACAAAGTGACCTCGAGGCCAGCCTGAACTGCACAGTGAGACCCTGTCTCAGAAAGGCCATGGGTTGATTGTTAATTCCATGGGGAACCATGTGTGTGGCCCTGGAGCTATGTTAATTTTCTCTTTGTTGTATTTGGACTCTTATGACTTGGTGATTATAGACACCAAATACCACAGAAACTCAGGAGTCAGACTCCAAGGAGCATACCTATACCCCACGGAGCACGGAAGCATTTGGGGCATGATGAGGGCACAGTGCCCAGAACAGTGAGGCAGTCTTCTCTGGATGGTGGGAACTGGGCCATGCTTCTGTCTTTGCTCATCTGTGCTATCTAAATTCTCTAAAACAAACCACTGTCATGATGTACATCTATAATCCAAGTCCTTGGGACTCTGAAGCAGGAGGTTTACAAGTTCAAGGCCAGCATGGACTGTGTAGTGAGACACTGTTGCTAAAAATAAACACAAAAACAAAATTCTCAAAAACACATTGTTGGTGTAATAAAGGGAGATACCAAAAAACAAGAGGATAGTAAGGAAAGATCAGAAGCAAACAGAGGACAAGGGAAGCAGGTAAATGTGAGCTACTCTGAAGCTTAGGACTTGGGTTGATAGTTAATTCCATGGGGAACGGTGTGTATAGCCCCGGAGCAGTGTGATCAGCCCCACACTGGGTCAGTGTCCTACATCCCAGAAGGGGTGGGAAGGAGTACGCTGGGCTGCAGGTGAAGGCACCCAGGGACGCATCTCGTCAGGACTAGGAACAGCTTACGGATAAGCAGTGAGGTGACTCTGCAAGGCTGCAGGGTTGGTGTGTTGACTGACTCATTCTTATCCCACAAAGTTCTTTTTTATTTTTTTGAGATAAGTTCAATCAGGATGGTCTTGAACTCACCGTGTAGCCCAGGCTATGAATAGCTTAGGTCTGTATCTTATGTCAAGTATACTTGTTGCTCCCACTCTTCACTGTGATAGTTACGTCCCAAATGTTAGCAGCATTTACAATTGTGCGCAGGTGACTCCTCCTTTGTTCCCAGTGGCTGACCAGCTTCTCTGGCTCCTTGTCAGTGGAGGACTCTCTGGAACTCGTAGTGATCCTCTGCCTCAGTCTCCCAAGTGCTAGGATTATTAGCATGCGCCACCACATTAGCTCCCGTGGGGTTCTTACTGAGGTAAGAATAAGCCTCATCAAAATTCTTGCCAGTAGTTGGTGCAGTGGTATCCACTTGTAGTCCCAGCTACTTGGGTGGCTGAAACAAGACAATTGCTTGAGCACAGGAGTTCAGAGCAGCCTAGGGAAAATAACTAGGCCCCATCTTTAAAAAAAAAAAATAAAGCCAGGGATATAGTTCAGTGGCACAGTGCCTGCCTGGCAAGCACAAGGTCATGAGTTCAATTCCCAGTACCAAAGAAAAAAAATAATTGTAGAGCTGGGATATAGCTCAGCAGCATAACAAGCACAAGGTCCTTAGTTCCATTCCCAATACCAAAAATAAAATAAAATTTTTCCCTCAATAAATATATTCTGCTCTTAAAAAAATAATAATAATAAACAGCAGGAGGACATGGTGGTATGTGCCTATAATCCCAGCACTCTGGGAGGCTGAGGCAGAAGATTTCAAATTCAAGCTCAGCCTGAACAATTTAGTGACTCAGCAGGACCCTATGTTTAATCTCCAATACTGCAAAAAATAATTATAAAAAATAAAATTATTTCCAGGAGTGTTTGTTTTTAAGCACTCGTAATTCTGCCTTTAACTCAACAGCAAGTCTAGTGAACACAAAAATGATCTGATTCTGACAGTTCCTTGTCTGAAGGTTGAGCTCATTAAAGGGTAGCTTGATACACTCGAACCTTCACATTGATCTTGCCATAGAGAACCTTATAAAAAGAATGTGATTGCTGAAGAGCTGCCGCAAGGTTCTGGAGTAATCCCAGGCCTCAGAATTACTTGCGTGCCCATCTTCAGCATTGTGGGCCAACCCAGCTCTGCAACACAGGAGGACCCTTACACAAAGGGCCTTAGATGGCGTGTTGCTTCTTCTGTGGAAACATGGATATGGCCAGCACCCCCTGAGCTGCACCCTACCCTAGGGAGCATGGTTGAGCAGTTGCTATTAAAAAGTTAATGTTACTGTCAGGCTTTCTCACTCAGTTGCTGTTTCATAGGTTGCAGATGCCATCCTTGGAAATCAGATGTTTACACATTACGATCGGGCCCACATTGCCCAGCTGTGCGAGAAGGCAGGTCTCCTGCAGCGGGCACTGGAGCACTACACTGACCTCTATGACATCAAGAGGGCTGTGGTCCACACTCAACTCCTCAATCCTGAGGTACAGTATACCACTGGGGCACTTCCCTTGTGGCAAGTGTCTGTGTAGTCCCTTGTGTCACATGCTCTCTATTTGTGATTTTGGGACCGGGTGTTGTGGACCTGCCATGCTTTTCTTCCAAGAATTCAGACAGACCTCACCTGCCCAGCAGTGTGTTTAGGCGCCATGTCACTTTTCCCCCAAATTCCCACCTCTGACTTAGTCTAATAAGAGGAACAGAGATATTTTAACACTCACAACCTGTTAGCACTTCTGAAACCATTAGCAAAAGCTAGACTAGCTCTTGTGTTTCCATTTACCAAATAGTTTTGATTTCAGCTATGAACTATTTGAGGATGAATAGTTTAGGTTTGTATCTTACTCCGAATGTATTCCTTGCTTCCACTTTTCATCATGATAGATGGTTACTTTTTAATCTTGTTAAGTAGAAGTTCTTTACATTTGATAGTTGGGGTGGAGCAAGGCCTGATGACCTAGTTATTTCCCTAGTGTTAGCAGCATTTCCAGTTGCGTACAGCTGCATACAGACTCTTTCTTTGTTTCCAGTGGCTCATAAACTTCTTCGGCTCCTTGTCAGTGGAGGAATCTCTGGAATGTCTTCATGCCTTGCTGTCTGCTAACATCAGACAGAATCTTCAGCTGTGTGTGCAGGTGGCTTCCAAGTACCATGAGCAGCTGGGCACACAGTCCCTTGTGGAGCTCTTTGAATCCTTTAAGAGTTATGAAGGTAAACTGTGCAGCTCCCCAACCTTGCTACTGCACCTGCTTTCCTGGATCCTGCTAGTTGCTCAACTGAGGGAAGAATGTTACTACTGTCTCATGCATATTACTGAATTTCAGTAACTTCTCAGGTGTTTCACAGAAACAAACCAGATTGGTTTGCGTTGGGGTGGGGAGACTTAGAATCTCCCTTGTATTCCTGAAGTCTCTGTGAAGCCCTGTGTCTCTGTAGCACAGTCCAGTCCAGCACAGAATTTCTTTCAAATTCTGTAGTTTGTGCTGGGTACTAGTGGAAGGGTCTGTTGTCTGATCTGGGCGGACCAGAGAGGACAGCTCCTTTGTTCTCTCCGGAGGGGCTGTCACTTCGTGGTACGTGTTCAGCAGTTACCTCCCTTTTCCTTCTGTATCATGCCAGGAAGAGTGCTCCAGTTGGAATGGCTCTATTTGGGGCAGATCAGGTCTGGTTTTGGGAGCCAGGGCAGAACTTCATGTGGATGAAGAGGTGTGAGTGGGCCATGGGTACTGGGATGTAGAGCAGGGCCATTGCAGCCTCAGCCCTCGAGGGAAGGTGGGCAGCGGTCATGCAGGAGGCAGGTAAATGTTAGGAGGGCAAACATGGAGCAATCTCTCTTCATAGGCCTCTTCTACTTCCTGGGCTCAATTGTGAACTTCAGCCAAGACCCAGATGTGCATCTGAAGTACATTCAGGCTGCCTGCAAGACAGGGCAAATCAAGGAGGTGGAGAGGATATGTCGTGAGAGCAGCTGCTATAACCCAGAGCGGGTGAAGAACTTCCTGAAGGTGTGTCCAGTAACACCTCCCTCCACATGCTGCTCTCACAGGTAGCGGAGGTGGGCATACCATAGCTAACTGTCCTAAGAGGCAGAAAGCTGTGTTTGTCCAGACAATGTTTCCGTAGTCCCCAGTGCAGAGTTCTACCTAAGCTCTAAGGTTCTTAGAAGAAGAAAAAAAACATTGTGGAAAGAAGCAGCAAGTTGTCTGTAATCTTGTTATCTAGCACGTGAGTAGAGGGAATTGCTGCACTGTATTTCAGCAATATCTCTAGTGCGCCCCTGTTGATTAGCCTCAGGGAGATGCAGTAACAAAGAGATCGCTCAGTGCAAGAGCCGTGAAGAACAAGAAGTCTGCTTGTTTCCCATGCAGCAGTCCTGGGTGGCTGCTGGAATGAGCGGGGCTGCTTTCCTTGCCCATCCATCAAACACCAGGCACATGGCTGCTTAGCCGTCTTGTGCAGTGCATCTTAAATGTTGACTTTATGGCAACTGGAAGAAGGGAAAAGTACCGAGTAACACCGCAGGTGGTTTTAATGGCTGAGGCCTGCAGGTGGCTGGTGCCACTTTGATTCATATTCCCATGAAGAAAATAAGGTCGTGTATTTTCAGGGATCCTGAAATACACAATCTATGTATGGGTCCAAACAGGAGCCGGTGTGATTGTGGTGGCCTGCTGTCACTCCTGACAAGGTGCCATTGTGATCTGGGGACTGAACCTGTACAGAGGGCACCCGCTGCCATCCTAACCTGTGGCTGCTCTCTAGAAGGGCAGTCCTTACTTCAGGCTTTCTGTTCTGTTGTGTGGTTTGTTTTGTTTTGTTTTTTGTTTTTGAGACAAGGTCTTACTATACAGTTTAGGTTCACCTTGAACTCACTATGGCCTCAAACTTGCAGTGATCTTTCTGCCTCAGCCTCCCAAGTGCTGGGATTACAGCTTTGTACCACCACACCTGGCTAAGCTTTCTGTTCTTGAGGCCCACCTGGTCTGTGCTGGGCTGTATGTAGTAAGCTGCTTGTCTTAACCCAGTGATGGTGAACCTTTTAGAGCTTTCAGTGATACAAACAGCCTGCTGAGGCACACATGCCAGTAGCTTCATCACCACCGTCTTAACCCAAAAGATACCTGGATTTGTACAAATTTGGAAAGTTACTGTCAAATTTAGCAGAGTTCTCATTTTAACCAAATACTATTACCTTTCCTCACCTGTTTCCCAAAGCAAATACTGTATTCCCCCAAAGCGTATGCTTAGCTGCAGCCTTACCCCCACAGGATCCCTGTTGCACAGATAGTGCTGTTCCGTGTTGGGATGCGATCCTGGGGCTGGTCCAGGGTGCTCTTGCTGCCTGACCTGTCCTGTGCTCCAACCCTCAGGAGGCCAAGCTCACCGACCAGCTGCCCCTCATCATCGTGTGTGATCGCTTTGACTTTGTCCACGATCTCGTACTCCACTTATACCGCAACAAGCTGCAGAAGTACATTGAGATTTACGTGCAGAAGGTACTGATGGAGGGCCACTGTGGGCTCCCAGAGTGGCACCTGATGGACTGCCTCTTTCTTCCCCTGTGTATTTCAGACACTGTCACTTTGAAGGGCGGTATATTAGTCTTCCCAGGCTACAAGAATAAAATGCCACAGACTGTGTGGCTTAAAGGATAGAAATTTATTTCTCGAAGGCCAGAACTCCAAGAATAAGTTACTGGCACAGTTGGCTTCTAGTAGGGCTTTTAAGCTTGCTAGCAGCCACCTGAGCACTGTGTCCTCAGATAGCCTTTGTGAGCGTGCACTTCTTAAAGGGGCACTAGGCCTATGGAATTATGGCCCCACCCTCAGCATTAGTTACATCTCTAATGACCCTGTCTCCAAATACTGTCTTATTGAGGATTAGGGCTCTGACATATGAAGTTTGGTGAAACACAGCTCAGTTCTAAACAGATTTTTGCTCACAGTGTCCAAGTCGTAGGGGCCTTCTGCCAGTGTCCTGTATTTGCAATGCTAAAATCCCCACCTTGACTGTTCTAGGTTAACCCTAGCCGGCTCCCAGCTGTGGTTGGAGGGCTGCTTGATGTGGACTGTTCTGAAGAAGTAATTAAAAACCTAATCGTTGTGGTGAGAGGACAGTTCTCTACTGATGAACTGGTGGCTGAAGTAGAAAAAAGAAACAGGTAAATTATCCTTACTTGGTGTCTTCTCTTACCTCTGGATTCTGGTGTTTATTGTCTGTGTTTCTCTAAGATGCTATCAGCTCGTCCCCAGGCTTTAATGCTGTCTCTGTGGCTCTCATGTATACATCATAGATCAAGGATCATCCTTAGATCAAGGAATGCTATTGGCGCTGCAGACCCTGGAAAAAACCACAGTCAAAATCAGTTTGGAACCCATGTGTCTCTTGATCCCTAGAACAACCTAAATTTAATGGAGTGATATTTTATTTCATTTCATTTTGTTTGGTTTAAGAAACACCTCACTCATTATAGGAGTATAGTGTCATACACCTATAATTCCAGCTACTTGGGAGGCTGAGGCACAAGGATCATAAGTTTGAGGTCACCCTAGCCAACTTATCAAGGTTATTAAAAATTAAATGTTAAAAAAGGATATAACACTTGCCTAGCATATGGGGGCTCTGAATTTAATCCCTAGTAATTCTCCCCCCCAAAAAATTAACACTCAGAACCTAGGGGTTATCCTAAAGTTTCCAATGGTAGCTTTGAAACTTTTATATTATTTGCTTTCTTTCAAAGGCTAAAGTTGTTACTTCCCTGGTTGGAGTCCCGGATTCATGAAGGCTGTGAGGAGCCTGCCATTCACAATGCACTGGCCAAAATCTACATTGACAGCAACAACAACCCCAAGCGCTTCTTGAGAGAGAATGCCTACTATGACAGCAGTGTGGTGGGCCGGTACTGTGAGAAGCGGGACCCACATCTGGCCTGTGTTGCCTATGAGCGGGGAAAGTGTGACCTTGAGCTCATTAAGGTGGGCAGCAGATATGCTTGTATGCTTGACTGCCCATGTTGCTCTGGACTCGTGGGACAGGCACCTAATATGTTCCTGTAGGGGCTGACCAGGTCTTTCTATGTACCCAGAGGTGGCAGGACTTAAGGTACATTTCCATGCATTCAGTTGCTTTGTAATTCTGACATGGTTTTGTGACCTGCTTATGGCATGTTTGTATGTATTATGTCTGTGGGCTGATTTGGCCCTGAATCTGACCCGTCACCTCTATGTTTAGTGTCCTCAGTGTTACCTGGGGACTTGAGGGCAAAATTGAACTCTTTAGCCTGACCCAAACCTCCTCTGGGGACTCTCCTTCCCCACCTTGATTCAGTCAGCTTCCTGTCTTGCAACCCCGCATAGAGTGGTCTGCATTCCCCCACTGCTCCTTGTCCCAAGGGCCCCCAAAAGACAGCTCCTCACGTGCCCTCCCCATCTTTTCCCAACCCCCGAGTTGTTGCTGGCCTTGAAACATTTGCTGAGTCTCCTGCCAACATCTTCCCCAGTTGGATCTGCATGTACATAATTATGTGTGTAGGTTGAGCCATATGAATTGTTGGTGCTAACCAGCAGAGGTAAAAATCCAGAAATCTCATGTGGTTGAACCTAATGTTTGTTGAACTATAAGTTCCTTGTACATATTCGCCTGATTGTCCCTTGCACCTCAAAGCCCTTGGTAAATACTGAGCAGCGAGGGATGGCATGTGTTAGGTGTGCATGCGGAGAGTGGAAGATGGAAAAGAATTACCAGCTTCTCCTGCCCTTAGTTTTTAGACAAAATGACAAGAGGGCTGAGTGGACATAGCCTCTCAGCTGGCAGCTCTGAGGAACTAGTTTTTATAAAGCTGGGATTTTTCCTTAGTTTAGTACCACTAAGCCACTTTTGGCTTAATTTGCCACCTTTTTATTAAAGTACAGTTTAATGACCTCTTTGAGATCTTAGCCCTTATCTGTGCTGTAAGGCAATATGATCTTTTGGTAAGACCAAGTTTAACTGAGTAAGAGGTGCTCATTCAGGTCCAAGAGAGGGCTGTGGTGCGTAGTAGGCATTGTGCCAGCCTGCTCTTGCCTTCTGCCTTGCACACACAGACAGCCCGTGTTACCTTTGCAGACACACAAATCACTCAGCCCTGTATCTGGTCCTCAATGGATGTGACTCTTACCAAGACTTAGCAAATGCCTCACACACTGAAACATCCCAATGGATGGCTGATGGCTTAAAGATATAATATTCAGAGAAGGATCTCAAAATCAGTTAGTGAACGCACATTTTAAATTTCATGGGCCTTGACACATTGCACTGTGCTGTTTTACACCATTCTGGGCTATTCTGATAACACTTTAGAGATAGTTTGGAGCTAGCTACATGTAAATACTTAATATATTAAAATTAAAAGTTTAGTTCCCAACCACACTATATTTCACATCCTCGGGAACTTCCCGTGGCTAATGGTGGTGACTCAGACAGCACAGAATGCAGTGTATCATCATCACAGAAGGATGATGACTGTGGTCCTGCAAACTTAGGAAAGGGCAGTTGAGATACTTTGAGGAGTTTAGTGGTAACACTGTGGGATTCATCACTTATAAAGCACAACATCTGACCTGGGCTCCAGCCATCCATACAAGTAGCAGGGAGAGGTTACTCACTGAGGTGTGCCACCATTGTCTGCTTGGAGTTACACACCAGGGTGTGTGATCATTTCAGGTTTGCAATGAGAACTCGCTGTTCAAAAGTGAGGCCCGCTACCTGGTACACAGGAAGGATCCTGAACTCTGGGCCCATGTCCTTGAGGACACCAACCCATCTAGGAGACAGCTGATCGACCAGGTGAGGCACAGAAGGGGTTGTATGTGTGCTTGCATTGTGCCTGCTAGTCCTCTTGTGGCTCAAGTGACTGATTTATTGTTACATTTAAATATCTTACTGCTCCTACAGTCCTTCTTCCCCGCAGAAGTAGTTTGGCTAGAAATGGCTCAGTTGCCAATGGTGCACTGACTTGGAATTGTTATTGGCTTAAGGGATAGAGTTGGACCTTATATCTAAAGCAGGGTTGGGCAGCCTCTTATAAAACAATACTTGACAATATGCCTGCATGCTAGATTCTTGTGTTTTTTTAGCTTAGCCTCCTATTGACAGAAGTTAAGTGACTCTTAACATGTCCCAGCCGACTTCCCTTATTTAGTCACCTCTTGTGCCTCTGTTGTTTTCAGCATTGTGCTCAAGACTGCTGGGCACACTGCTCGGGGACTAGTATGGGAACAAAACCCTGGTCCAACGGGTGACTTCAGCACTGAGCACATGGTCAGTTAAAGCTCCCGCTTTCCCTCTATGCCTCACCAAAGGCTGGATTTCACCTTTACTGAATTTTACCTTCTTGTTTTTTGTCCACTTTTTCCTGAATTATATGCCATAATTTTTAATAAACTTTTTGTTTTAAAATATTTTTAGATTTACAGAAGTCTGTATCATTTTTAGTCTTATTATATCAACATCAGGATTAAATATCTTGAAGACTGAACATTGAACAAAGGACCAGGGACAGAGTCTGCTTAGATTCTCTGTTTAGATTCTCTGCTTAGATTTTCTTAGAATCTACCTCCCAAGGTCATAAATACCAGGCATGTCCAGGTGTAATCCAGCCACCAAATATACCCTATGGCTGACCTTGTGTTGACCATTGGGGTGGGCAGCTTTAACAGTGCACCAAAGTGCAGCCAGTGGGATTTCTTGTCTCATTTTTGTGCAGAGCTGCTGAGTTGGCCATTAAGTCTGCTCTAATTGATTATCTGTAGCCACCTCCTGGTGGGACACTCTATTGCAGTATCCCTCTGATTGGGAGCACACACCAGGGGCAGACTGCTGGCAGTGTCTGGAGTAGATCCTTACCATACAAAGTTTACTTAGAGAAAGCAGTGTCCGGAGATAACCTTAGGTTGAGCATCCTGTGTTGACTTAAGCAGAAGGTAGAAAGTTAAGCACTTAAAACAACCTGTGTATGCATTATGGGTTTTTTTGTTGTTTTGAGACAGGGGCTCACTATATAGTTTAGGCTGGCCTAGAGCTCATTATGTAGCTCAGGTTGGCTTCAAAGTCATGGCGGTCCTCCTGCCTAAGCCTTCCAAGTGCTAGGATTGTATGTACGCCATCATGCCTGGCTGTTTTTTGAGACAGGGTCTCACTGTGTTGCCCAAGCTGGTCTTAAACTTTTAGGGTCAAGTCCACCCTGGAGTATGTAGCAACACTCTCTCAAAACAAAACAAAAAGCCAAAATCAAATTTCCAGGTTCAAGAGATCTCCTGCCCCAGCCTCCCAAGTAGCTATGACTACCACATGCCACCACAGCCAGCCCTATATCTATTTGTTTAAACTGCTCTAAAGCTAAATAAATTAAATAAATAAGTAAACTGCTCTAAGGTTTTGTTTATTCATTTTGTTTTTTGGTTTTGGTTTTGGTTTTTTGAGACAGTCTTACTGTGTAGATCAGGCTGGCCTTGAACTTGCGGTGCTACTCCTACCTTAGCCTCCTGAGTGCTGTGATTACAAGGGTGTGCCACCATGCCTGGATCTAAGGTTTTTGTTTTGTTTTGATTTGTTTTTGGAATGAGGAATTGAACTCAGGACCTCATGCTTGCCAGGCAGGTACTCTGCAACTGAGCTATATCTCCAGCCCTCTAAGGTTTTTAAGAACTGATAAAGTTTACTGTTGTATTACCAGAAAGCACGTCTCCTCCTGTAGGTAGACCTGGGGTGCTGTGCCCTAGTCCTCCTTTCCCTGTGTATCCTATTTAGTTGTTTAGCTGCTGCGATGGTTCCTTCTGTAACTCCTTGGCATGTCTGGCTTGATTATTATAAGCTGCACTGAGGTGGAACTTTTATATCTCATGGTGCCATTGACCACACTACTTTGATCATGGACCTCTTTCAGGCCCCTCATATCCAAGGTGAAAGCTGCAGTGGTATGTGCCTGTATTCCTAACACTCAGGAGGTTGAGGCAGAAAGTTTGCAAGTTCATAGCCAGCCTGGGATCCATAGTGAGACCCTATCCCAAAATATAAAATTCTCAAGGTAAAAATCTGTGGTCAGAAGTATATGTCAGCTGTGAGAGTCCTCAGCTGTCTGTTCTCCCTCATTAACATACTACCATTACTCACCTCTGAGGAACAGCCGAAATGGCGAAAGCAATAACCCCCAGACCACTGAAGGCTCCTTGTGCAGAGCACAAGTAGAATAGTGCTGGTCTCTGACCAGCTGATCACTGAGATATCTCCTTCTTGGAAAGCTGTCATTTCACCCTACCTGTTTTGGTAGCTGACTCACCTGTAACTGGATGGTGGGAAGCATGGCTAGTGTTTTGTTGGTCTTCTGAGGGTGGTTGTCAGTGTTGTCTGGTAGAAAGGCTTTGTACCTCTGGTTGCGCTTGACCTCCTCCCTGGAAGTGGATTGTGCCAAAGCAGTGGCAGTGCCTCCTGCTGGCAAGGCACTGCTGGAAGTCCATATTTGCTATGAATGGTGATTTCACAGAACAAGGTAACAGTAAACTTGCATTTCACATTCCTGTTTAATATACTATATTATTTGTTCTGATGTACACTAGATAATGGGATCACTGAAACAGATAGTAGTGTCTATAGCCATTGTGTTTTGTTTTTTGTTTTAGACAGGGTCTCGCTATGTAGCTCAGGCTAGCCTCAGACTTACAGTGACACCACCCAACTTGTAGCTCTTTTGATGTGAGGGGGAAAACTGATTATCAAAGTAGAGCAAACAGAATTCACTGAGATTAACTCTAAGTTGCCCTTTCTACCTTGAGGAAGTCTCCTGTGTTCTCTTGTCTGCTCCAGAATCCCTTGGAGGAATCATCCCCTCCTGCTTAGCTTCAAATATACAGTCCTTTTTTTTTTTTTCTTTTTTTGGCAGTACAGGGAATCAAACCCAGGACCTCATACATGCTAGGCAAGCATTCTACCACTGAACTTTACCCATAGCCCCACATATAGTCTTGAGTCAGCTTTAATCAGGTTCTTTTATTTATTTGTTTATTTATATAGGTAGGTAGATAGGTAGGTAGGTATATAGGTGGATAGGTGGGTACCGGGACTCAAACTCACAATCTTGTGCTTGACAGGTAGGCACTGTGCCATTGAGCTATACCCCAGCCCTAATCAGGTTCTTTTAAATACTCCTTAAACCCAGGTTGTACAGACAGCATTGTCAGAAACGCAGGATCCTGAAGAGGTCTCAGTCACTGTCAAAGCCTTTATGACAGCTGACTTGCCTAATGAACTAATTGAGCTGCTAGAGAAGATTGTTCTGGATAACTCTGTCTTCAGCGAGCACAGGTAAGTGTGTGCCGGGGTGGCAGTGGCTGTGGTTAGACTCAGACAGCTGCTTGATGTTCACACTCCAGGATATCTTGTCTTCCTGCACCCACCCGGCCTCACCTTCAGCTGGGCCCTGGGCTTCTTACTACCTTTTTGCCTTCAGTCCAACCTTCCCTTCTTGTGTTTAAATTCTGCTGTCTCTTAGAGCCCAGCCAAAATTCTACTTTTCCCAGAAGACTATTCTTCTTATTGTTCTGGCTTGTACTACTCTGAAACCACAAGGCTCAGAGAAGCAGACCTGTATGTGTTAAATGCTTGAAATCATAGTGAACCAAGAAAGGAGCAGCAGGAAAGAAGCAGCAGGAAATCTGGAACTGGGTACATAAATAGGGGAGACTTGGTGGAAATAGGACATGAGAAATCAAATGTGGGAACTGAACTGGCTGGCAGAAGCAGTAGCAAGATAAATGTCTTAGGATCAGAGAGTATGTTTCACCATAGTGTTAGCTAACATGTTGCCACTTCAAAGTTCAGCAACAGAGTGCCAGGCATTGTGGCACACACCTCTAATCCCCGCACTCGCGAAGCTGAGACAAAAGGATTGCCACGAGTTCAGGCCAGCAAGACTCTACAAAAAAAAAAAAAAAAAAAAAAAAACCCTCATCATCATAGAGGCTGTACCAGGTTATAGTGTACTAACATTATATATCCTGCTGTACAGATTTAATTGTAAGATTTATTTTGTAGATCAGAAAGGCTTTTGAGAGCTGTGGTACTGCACAAGGGGGGCGTTGCTTTTAAATTTGAAGATGCTGCATTGCATATGTGATTACTGTGTATTTTAGTAGAGACATAAGCCGACTGCTAGTAGGGTACCTGAGGCAGCTCGAGTGTTCTGCCTCGCTGTCGGACTTACCTCTTTTGACAGACATTAGCTTACATGTACCTCCAGTCGCTTACAGGTAGGTGGCTATGACTGTGCTACCTCTTGAACACTGCTGCTTCTCACACAGGCAGGAGGTTTGTGGAGTTCTTGCTCTGCTTTTTCAGTGACTATTTCCCCAGACATAGTTTCATGTGTAGGTAAAAATGATCTGGACTGACAGCATGACAGACCAGATGTCTGGAAACCCAGATAGATCCTCTCACTGGACAAATCTAAATTTTGAGTAAATTATAAATTACCTTTTAAAATGAAGCCACGAGCTAGCATAAAGTCTGAGAATAAAAATTAATGAGGAGAGGAGCTTGTAGGACAGTCTGACTACTGCCCAATCATACTGAACCCGGGCTGCGGTTCTCCTATAAGGTCAGGGAAACACACACTGAGGGCCTACAGAAAGTGCAATATCTAGTAGGAAACCTCTGCCTACATTACCCCTCCTTGCATTAGATGTGTATGAGTCTGTTGTTCTAGTGAAGTGATTATAAGATCTGAGTGGGATACAGAATCGAAACCATGAATACACCTTTTATGAAACACATCTGAAACATAAGGATTATGAGAAGTTGAACATAAAAGAATTTAAAAAGCAAATGCCGTACCTAAACACGCTGGTGTGCTTACCTGAGTATTAGAAGATAGCCTTCAAGGTAAGAAGCGTGATCGGGCAGGAGACCAAGTGCATGGTAACGGAGGGGCCAAGTGCCTGTCCCATCGAGGGGACAACCCTAAACTCACATTTGCCTGGTAGTACAGCCAAAAATATATAAAGAAAAAGTTAGCCACAAGGAGACTGGCAGGCAGGTCATGGTGGCGCACATCTGTAATCCCAGCACTCCAGAGGCTGAGGCAGGAGGATTGCTGCAAGTTCAAGACCAGTCTGGGCTACAAAGTGAGCTCAAGGCCAGCCTGAACTGCATAGCAAGACCCTGTCTCAAAAAGACAAAAAAAAAAAAAAAAAATGAAGGGGACTGGCAGATTCATCATGGGCAATTTTAGCACACCTCTCCAAATAATTGATAGAACAGTTAATTTTTTAAAGGCAATAAATATATTTAAAAGTATATATAAAAAGACAGTAGTAAAGATATTTTAAAAGGAAGCATAACTACTGATAGTTAATTGCATTGTAACATTGCTTCAATAAATTTGCATTTCATATATTCACTATGTATGAATTTTTTTTCCAGACTAGGCTGGCCTTGAACTCCAAGTGATCCTACTGCCTCAACCTCCCAAGTGCTGGGATTAGACAGATCTTAAAACAAAAAATAAAACACCAGAAGTAGTCAAGATACTATAGAAAAATGAATACTAAACTATTTAAAGGGTTGAAGTGGGTGTTTGGGTCGAAGGTACTCTAATGTAGAATTACTATAAAACTAAAATAGGATATGACAGTTTTAGCAGAATAAAGATTCCTAGCTGGGCGTGTTGGTGCATGCCTGTAATCCTAGCATTTGGGAGGCTGAGGTAGGAGGATCACTGTGAGTGATCCTCCTAGGATACACAAGGGAGTTCAAGGCCAGCCTGCATTCCATGTCCAGACCCTGTCTCAAACCACCCCCTGTAAAAGATCCCTATATATTATATATATATATATATATATATATATATATATATATATAAAACACAATGACTTTTCAATAAATGGAAATTTTTTTTGTCTTTTTTAGCCAGGGCCTGCCTATGCAGTTCAGGCTGGCCTTGAGTTCAGTTCGTAGCCTGGGCCAGTCTCAAACTCACAATGATCCTCCTGCCTCAGCCTTCCAAGTGCTGGGATTACAGGCATGTGCCATCAAGCCCTGCAATAAATGGAAAATTGATCTTATTATAAATTGGGCATGTCTTTTTTTATGGAGAAAAAAATGTGTATTTAGAATTAGCCACCTGGACTCAGTTTAGATGATCCCAATTTTGTTGGCAATATCCAAAGCATCATAATCAGGAGCCAGTCAAACATATGCCTTCTCTCCATCAGGCCTGGTTGGGGTATTGACCTTGGCCACATCGATGTCTTCTTCACAGCTTGTTTGATCTGGTGCTTATTGGCCTTGACATCTACAATGAACACTAGTGTGTTGCTGTCCTCTATCTTTTTCATGGCTGACTCTGTGGTCAAGGGGAGCTTGATGATGACATAGTGGTGAAGTTTGTTTCTTCTGGGGGCACTCTTCCGAGGCTATTTGAGCTGTGTCCAGAGCCGCAGTGTCTTGGGATGGTGGAAGGTGGGTGACATTAGGATCATCTTCTTGTGGCTGTGGATGCCTTTCAGCATGGCCTTCTTGGCCTTCAAAGCTTTTGCTTTGGCTTCAGCTTTGGGAGGGACAGGAGCTTCCTTCTTTGCCTTTGGCACATCTTGGTAAAAAAGGGGCATCTCTTAAACTATGAAAAGATTTAAGGGTAAATGCCAAAACTATATTATTATATTTTATATTTAGAAGAATATAAATGACCTAATACATTCTTCAGCAAGTCACAGAAAATAAATAAATAAAAATAAATCTTTAGAGAAAAACCCAGTAAGACTATATTAAATTTAAGAACTTTATCATAAAGAAACTAAGAAAAGCAACAAAAAGGGGAAAGATATTTGCAATGTAACATAACTAACAAAGGACTAGTATGGAAAAGATGTATTAATAAAAGAAAAACATAACCCAGTTTAAAAAAGAATTACAAGCAAAACACTAGAATAGGCCCTTCAGTGAGAGGAGAGGCAGCTTATGAATCAAAGGCAAGAATTCACCCTCATCAGCTGGGCGTGGTGGCGCACGCCTGTAATTCCAGCACTCAGAAGGCTGAGGCAAGAGAATCATTGAGAGACCAGCCTGAGCTCAAGGCCAGCGAGACCTTATCTGAAAAAGACAAAAAGTAAAATAAAATTCACCCTTATCAGGCACAAAGGAGGTACAGAGGGAGGCAGCAGGAAGTGCGCTCTCAGTCAATGCTGTTGAGGGTGTGCAGTAACACCCTCTGAGGCACTCCTGCTGGGAGTGCTCATTATACTTTGAAAACAGTTTGGTGCCAGAAGACAAATTTCTTCCCCTGATTATGAACTCTAGAGGCACTCAGCTGGTTCATATTAGGGGACATACAAAGTGCTCAAAGTAATATGGTTTCCAATAACAAAAATCTAAGGATAGCCTAGGTAACCATCAATAAATAAATAGATTGTGATATAGTCCTACTATAGAATACTGGACAACATGGAAATTTCCTTTTTTTTTTTAACCACAGATGTGTCTCACTATATATCTCAGACTGACCTCGGACTCATGAGCCTCCTACCTCAGCTTCTCAAGTCTGTCTGTCCACTTGTCCTTTCTTCCATCCTTCTGTCCTTCCTTTTGTTTTTTTAATACAGTACTTGGGGATTGAACCTACACTGAACTATTTCCTCAGCTCTTTTTAATTTTTTTTATTTTGAGACAGGGTCTGACTAAGTGCCCAGGTTGGCATGCACCATCACACCTGACTTTTTTTTTTCCTCTAAAAATTATTATATAGTAAAATTGACTTTGAATGAATACTTGTATAGGTTTGTGTTACCATTATGATCAGGATACAGAATAGTTTTATTACCCTATAACACTCACTTTTGCTGGCCACCTACACCTCTGGCCCTCACACCTGGCATCCACCCTTCCAGTCTAGTTTTGCCTTCTCCAGAACATTCTGTTAATGGCCTGTATGTTTATTTGCTATCCATGTATCCTCCTTGATAAAGTACCAGTTTAAATCTTTTGCCTTGCTTTTTGCTTAGGTGGTTTGTTTATTGTTGAGTTTTGAGAGTTCCAAGTCCTTTGTTATAAATGTGGCTTACATATAGTTTTCTCATTCTGTAGATACTCTTCTTACTCTCTTAGTGTCATTCAAAAAACAAAAGTTTTAGTATTTGTTTTACAGTCTAAGTAGACCTCACACTTAACAATCCTCCTGCCTCCGCCTTCCAAGTGTGGGATTATAGGTGTGGGACCACCATGGGCAGCTTAAAATTTTAATTTTGATAAAGTCTATTTCATAAATTTTCTTTAGGAAGTATGCTTTAATGTTAAGAACTCTTCCAAATCCTAGGTCATAAAGTTTCCTCTTACGTTTCATTCAAAAGTTTTATAGCGTATAATTTTTTTTTTAAATAAAAGTACAAAAACATATTGACAAACAGACACCAATTAGCATAAAAAATAGTACAATCACAACTAATCTATAGACAAGGTGATATGGTCTCAACAGTGGTTATTGCTTTATCCATTGATATCTTCGAAGTGTAAATGTATGAACCCATATACAGACATGCAAATTTAGCCAGACAATTAATCCTCTCAACAACAGAAAAAACACAAAAACCAAAAATCCAAAGACAAAAAACAAAACAGGGGCTG
>PVLD010004197.1:71883-129514 GCA_004027595.1 Dinomys branickii | reverse complement strand
AACTCAGGGCCTCATGTCTGCCAGAGTGCTGCTGAGCTACATCCCCGGCGACCCTTCTTTCAAAAGGATTCATTAGGTTAAATGTAGGGACAGAAGCGATCCTTAGCACAGTTAGAACAAAGACCCGGGCCCTTTTTAGAGGGTAGAAAACACTGCCTCTGTGTGGTTATGAGCAGCAAGCAGTTTTAAAACAGCTTCGCGGCCTGTGCCTTTGTCACTTGTCTCTGTGCAGGCGCCTCCCCTATTTCCCTAGGCCCATAGGACCAAACCCTGGCAACAAGCCCACGTATGGGATCAATCAGGTGTGGACCCTCGAGGGAGTGGTGACGGGACCCCCATCCCACGACACAGGACCACCTCCCCATATCCGGGATGACTCGGCTCTGAGCGCCCCCACTCCTCCCCCAGAGTGGCTTTGTACCGCTTCGCGCAATGCCTGTGATACAGCTTTTCTTCACACCGGTCTTCTCTGCCTCCCCTTCCTCTTTGTGCATTGGAGAGAGACAGACCCGGCGCGGTGCGTCTGGCACTCCTAGGTGCCAGACCTACCTGAGGTAATAAAGTGTATGGCAAGCGTGAGGTCCTGAGTTCGATTTCCGATACAAAAATGAACGAAAGAAAGAAAGAAAGAAAGGAAGAGTAAAAGCAAGCAAATATTTCCACAGTCCCAATTTTCAGGTAACCATTAAACAAAACAAAACAAAACAAAATAAAATATTTCCAATGGCGAAAGATTATTCAAGCAGCACAAAAAGGCAGAACATATACAACCTCTGGGGTTCCTTCAATAATTTTCTGTCACATAGACTGGCAAAGACTAGTGCATATTGAAGTTGTACGCCAGGGACGTCGCTCTGTCGCCTCCCGCCGCTTGCTGGGCTCTTTGCACCCTAGCGGGGCGGTTCCTCCCCAGAGGAGCGCACGCAGTCTGCGCTGTCCGTGCCGAGACTGTCTGAGGATGGAGGATGCGGGCATTCCATTTTTCCAGCTTTGCCTTCCGTTGTCGCAGCCACGGTCCTTCAGCCCTATCCGCGGCGGTTTGGGAAAGAGCGCGGGACCCTCGGAGGCGGAGTACTCGGTGCGACCTGCGGGCCCTGCGCACGGCGGGCGCCGGGCTGCTGCCCCCTGGTGGCGGCTGGGAGAGTCTCTTGCTAACCCGGCGGGTCCCCACCGAGCAGCATCCTACGCCGTCCTCCTTCCTCTCGCTGACCGGACCTCAGGTCCTCAGCCTGCTCCTGCGGTCACAACTCCAGGAGAAGCTTCACTCCTCACGCAGCAGACGAATCCATCTCACGGCCTGCCTGGGCGAGGCGGCTGTGCAAAGTGGTTGGAACAAGGCTGGCCGGCTGCTACTCTGTTTGGGGCACTCTGATCAGGGTTGGTGACTGTGGGGGCCGTTTCGGAGCTGAAAAGCAGGATCTCCCTTATGCTCAAAAGGAAATGCCTGTTGGGCTCAGGTGAACTCAGGTGAACTCAGGTTCTATCACTTACTTGCTGAACCTTTTAATCTATTTACCCGTCCACCCATCGTCCACCCTCGTCCGTTCTTCCATCCCTCCACCCACACATCCGTTTCTCCCGTTGTCCATCTACTCACCCACCTACGCACGTGTCCATCCTTTCTCTCTCCCCACCCTCCTTTCCTTCCCTCGCTCCTTCCTCCCTTTCAGTCATTCAGAAGTGCTGAGTGCTAACTTGTGCTCCTTCAGTGCTAAGCTCTGCGACCCTGGATGAGTTACTTTACCTCTCCGAACTGCAATTTCCACATATGGAAGCTGAACATAATGACATTTTATTCTTCGGTACTGGGGATTGAACTCAGCCCCTTCTCACAGATCTACATCCTCAGACCATTTTAATTTTGAGACAAGGATATGCTAAATTGCCCAAGCTGAGCTCGAATTCGTGATCCTCCTGCCTCAGCCTCCCAGAGTGCTAGGATTACAGGTGTGTGCCACTAATCCTGGTGTGACATCTAAATTTTGCAGAGTTGTTGGAAGGCTTAAAAGAAATAATATAGGTGAAATATCTGATAGACCTATAACAGGCATTTATTAGACTTGAGATTTAGAAGACACTTTATCTTTTGGAAGTTTATTTATCAACAAGACCTGATATAGGTACATAAGACAGCTGAAGAGTTTTAACAAGCACAAATATTATAAGAGCACCACACATGCACGCAGGATGTGTGTGCTTATGGGCAGGCACGTGTAAGCAGTAGGCCCGAGGGCGGGTGCAGGGCAAAGTGGGGGCTGAGTGGGTCCTTGTTGGACAGGTAAATCTTTAGCCAGGCTTTCCTATTTTGTGGTTCTGGGGATTGAACCCAGGGCCTCACTTCTTTTTCCCTCTTACCCTCCTTCCTTCCTTCCTTCCTTCCTTCCTTCCTTCCTTCCTTCCTTCCTTCCTTCCTTCCTTCCTTCTTCCCTTCTATTTTGAGATAGGGTCTTCATAAGCTCCTTAGGCAGCATTTGAACTGTGGTCATCGTGCCTCAGTTTCCCGACTGGCAGAATTACAGGTGCTTGGCACTGTACCTGGCTTAGCCAGACTTTTAAGAATTGGGATTGATCCCTCAAGCAAAAATACTTTCCTCCACAAAAGGGCCATGGCTTTCTTTTTTTTTTTCTTTTGTGCTTAACTACAGCAGTTGTGTGAATGGAAGCAGGACGTCTTGCATTCTAGGCAGGTGCTGTACCACTGGGGTACATCACTACCCCCTGAAGTGCCTTGTCTGGGTTTGATCTGAATTTCCAAATCATCAATCCCAATACCTGAAAAAGTAGTGGGCTCTGTTCTCTGGGCAGGGAAGCAGGCTTCCTACTCAGATATTAAAAATCAGCAAGAACTGCTTTAGCCACTGACTGATTGCTAAACTGCATTAATGCAGTTTGTCTAGAGTCCCCTGTGAACCCAGGTAGAACTCACTAGATTGCCTACTGGGCAGGGTTTCAAGATTCAAACTCGACTTGTTACTTGCCAATGATTATTAGACATCAGGTTGGATTCCTCACATCCCTTCCAGGTGGGATTATTACCCTCGTTTTCAGAGGAAGAGTCTGTATGCCAGTAGGTGTAGAGTCTGCAATCCACGTCCCACTTTTCCTTGACGTCCCCTGGTATCTAGTTTGTTTTCTCTTGTATTCTCTCCTGGGGTTGAGCTCCAGGTAAAAACAGCTTCCCTGTATTTGGGTGTTCTGTGCCCAAACACTGGGACTTCTCCCTTCCCCATCAGGGGTGGCTGGAGGGAACTCAGGGGAGCCCCAGGGGGTCCCTCTCCTTGGAAGGTAGCCTGAGCTTCCAGTCCTGGGTCTGTTAAACAAACCAAGCAACACCTTCCTGCGGTAAGGCATGGCATCTTGATGGGCTATAAAGAGATTTTCATTAGTGTGTGATGCCTACCTTAGGTTTCTTTGTTTTCTTTCATTAATAAAAGTTTTTCAATTAACATGACTTGCATAAAACACAGAAATTTAAGAGGCTCATCACCCGCCCCAGCTCTTGTTTGCCCTCATGAGTCCTGGGCAGAGGCCTGGTTGGGTGGTAGTCAGTGTGGGGTAAAGCAGATGCACGTGGGACCCCCTGCCTAGGAGAGGACTGGGCGGCAGTGAGGGTGGCGAAGTGGAGTGAAGGGAGGAACCAGAGTTGAGAAGGAGAGAAAGGATGGGCAAAGCCTTGGGGGAGGCGGAGAGATGGTGCATGGAGGGGGAGGAATGTTTGAGGGAGTTGACTTCAGGCAAGCAGCTGGTTTGGTACATTGTGCCCGGGGGCACAGAGGAAGCTACCTTGAGCACCTGTGGATGCTTCAGTGGGTGCAAAGGGAGTGGTTTCCGTAAGCCCTGGACCAAAAGTACGATGCTAGGAGGCCTGTGCTCATGTGCGGAGGTGGCCAGAAGATAACGCTTGCAGGTGCCTGGCGCCTTGAGTGGGCAGTGGGAGTCCATCCAGCCCCCCTTTGAGGTGCCCCAGCCATCTGACCCAGCATGTTTTCCTCAAGGAATTGGCTGTGTGGAGAGCTCCTAGGGGCCTCCAGTTCTAGGCACAGGGATGCGCTTGAGGGTTCTGCTTGAGTCAGGAAAGAAAGCCGAAAGGAGGGAGCAGGGTCTGCCGGTGAGAACACAGGTGCATGTGCCCCCTCTGGGGAAGACAGGCAGGTGCCCCGCGGCGTGGGAAGCTTCAAAGATGCTGTGAGTGGAGCTGGATTCTTATTTCACGGGACATCCTGGAAGTGGGTCTGGTTTTAGGTACGGAAATAATGGCTTAGTTAAATACGCACCAAACTGTTTGTAGGGATGTGAGGAAGGAACTGTTCATTTTCTCTGTCTTCAGTATTTTACAATTCTGGGCCAGGTAGGACAAGGAGGTTGGCCTGCAATGTGCCCCGGCTGACTAGGTGGTCTCCCCTGAGGAGTGCGAGGCCCAGGCTGCCTGTGTTTGTGGGCAGAAATTATTATAATCTCTGTACGACACAGGAGAGAACCTGCGTCCTGAATGGGCGAGTGATGGGTCCCAGCTCGCACCACCTTGGGCAAGGCCAGGCCTTTGCACGAGTCTGCGCCTCTGTCGCTCTCTGCATGGAAAGGTGCTTGGGAGAAGGAAGGGGCTGGCTCTCAGCTCTGACAAAAGCGCGCTCCGATGCATCCTTGCTCCTCGGAGCTGCCAAGTGCCCACACAAGCAGGCTCTGCGGGTCTCCTGAGCGTTTTAAAAGTGTTGGGTTAGTTGCCAATATTTAAAAGTCAGATTATACACTAGTGTGGTTTGTGTGGGTCCTCCACAGGTTAATGTTTTGGGAACTGGGTCCCCCATACAGCAGTATTGAGAGATACGGCCTTGGGGAGGTGACCTTGGCCAGGACCTTCACGAGGGGATTAATCCACCCACGGATTAAAGGCTGAATGGGTTTTATAGAAGTGGCTTCATTATAGAAGTGAGCTCTGTCTGGTTCCAGTGCTGTGACTTGCATGCTATGCCCTGCGCCACGTTGGGTAGTACAGCCGGGCTCAGAGGCTGGGCCCATGGTGGCGCTGTACTCCCAGACTCCCCGCCAAAGAGCTGCAAGGAAATACATTCCTGTTCTTTATTTACCCTACTGGGGTACTTAGATGTAGCAACAGGATATGATTAGGATGCAGGTTAAATTCAGACATCCAGCTTCTCTTGTAGAGAACGGGGTCTTCGTCTGGACGTGGCGCCGCGCTGACAACCTGAGTGTGCTGTTCCGGGGCTGCCCTGCCCCCGTGGCTCCCTCCGTCTCCTGCGGAGGTTGGGTGAATCACAGCTATAGAAATAATAGCTCAGAGCATGAACGGTGGAGCCCGAGCGTCCGGATCTGAATTTCATCTACTGCTTATGTGACCGTGGAGAGATTAGTTAGTGTTTGTGGCCTTAGTTTCTAAATCTGTGAAATGGGGACAGCAATG
Organism: Dinomys branickii; assembly: GCA_004027595.1. NCBI lineage: Eukaryota > Metazoa > Chordata > Mammalia > Rodentia > Dinomyidae > Dinomys > Dinomys branickii. Next base: position 124,095 of record PVLD010004197.1, on the reverse strand, counting down.
CTACCCACCTCCTAAGGCTCTTTTGAGAGACTCAGATGAGCTGACATTCAATGTGTGATTGAAAAAATTAATTTTTAAAAATTTTAAAATCTATCACAGTAAAAATACATTGCCATTAACCCCCTCAAAATATTCCCCCTCTCTTCTTCCCCCTCATCCTCATTTATCTCACCTTTTTTTAAAGATGGGGTCTCACTGTATAGTCCAGGCTGACCTTGAACTCATTCTGTAGCTCAGGCTGGTCTCGAACTTGCAGCGATCCTCCCGTCTCAGCCTCCCGAGCGCTGGGATTACAGGCTTGCGCCACCACGCCCAACTTTCTCATCCTTCTTGCCTCTTACTTTTCTTTTTACCTTTTATTAGTACTCGTCTGCAGTACACAAGGATTACATTCATTATAGGGGATTGGTATCTGCACACAACACATTTCAGTTCCTCCCCCCCTTTTATTTTTCCAGCATCAGATTCATTTATTTCTCTTATGAGACATTATAAAGTTAATTATTACATATCAGATTGAAAACAGAAATAATAGGCCAAAGAACACCTAAAACATGCCAGACTATTGCACTTTTAGATACATCGTCCACACTGGATTATATTGCTTTTTTTCTCTATCATCTGTCTTTTCTTTTGCCTTTTATGTATATTGAGTTTTTCATATAAGAAAAATAATGCAATATTTAAGCTTGTGTGTCTGAGTTACTCCACCTAACTTTATGGTCTCTAGGTGCATCAATTTTCCTAGAAGTGATTCAGGTTATCCTTTTAGTGGCAGAGTAGTATTCCATTTTATATAAATACCACATTTAAAAAAATCCATTCATCTGTTGATGGGCGTATAAGCTGTTTCCAAGATTTAGCTATTATATTGATATGGTGCAACAGGCCTGTAAGCTCAGCACTCAGGAGGCTGAGACAGGAGGACTGCCACAAGTTTGAGGCCAGCCTGGACTACATAGTGAGTTAAAGGCAGGCTAAAACTAAACAGCAAGACCCTGCCTCAAAAACAAACAAATAACCAAATAACCCCCTCCCAAAGATTTAGCTATTATGAATTGCACTGGTATAAACATGGGTATGCATACATCGCTGTGGCGTGATGTTTTTAACTCTTTTGGGAAGATATCTTGAAGGGGGATAGCTGGGTTAAATAGAATTTCTACTTTTCGTTTTTTGAGGAATTGCCATACTGACTTCTTCAGTGGTTATATCAGTTTACACTCCCACCAACAATGGAGAATGGTTCTTTCCTCCCCACAGCCTGGCTAGTCTGTGTTATTAGTTGATTTCCTGATGGTAGTAGCTATTCTTCCTGGAGTGACATGGAATCTCAGTGTTGTTCTAACTTGCATTTCTCTAAAGGTCAGTGATGTTGAACATTTTTCCATATATTTATTGGCTGCTTTTATTTTTTCATCTGAGAGGTGTCTGTTCATTTCAGATGCCCATTTTTTAATTAGGTCTTGAAATTTTGGGGGAAGTCTAATTATTTTGAGTTCTTCATATATTCTAGATATTAGTCCTTTGTCTGAGGAGTAGCTGTCAAAATTTTTTTTTCCCTATTCTGTAGGTTCTCTCTTTACTCTGTGGTTTCCTTTGCTGTTTGTAATTTGATGTGATCCCATTTGTTGATTCTTGGTATTATTTCTTGTGCAGCTAGGGTTTTGTTCATTAAAGTCTTTGCCTACACCTATATCTTCAAGGGTTTTAACTATTTTATCTTTCAGCAGGTTAACTGTTTCTCTTCTAATGTTTAGATCTTTGATCCAGTTTGATTTTAGTTTAGTGTGTGGTGAAAGATACGAGTCTAAGTTCAACCCTTGGCATGTGGATAGCCAGTTTTCCCGGCACACCATTTGTTAAAGAGGCTGTCTTTCCTACAGCAAATGAATTTGGTCTCTTTGTCAAAACTAACATAGATGGGTGTGCTTGGAGTAGTTTTTGCATCTTCTGTTCCATTGATCCACAAATCTGTTTTTTTGCTAATATTATGCTGGTTTAAAAAAATCACTGTAGCTTTGTAATATAAGTTGAAATCTGAGATGATGATCTCCTCCCTTGCCCTTGTTGCCCAGAATTGCTTTTGTTATTCTAGGTCTCTTCTGGTTCCATATGAATTTTAGGATTGCTTTCTTCATCTCTATAAGGAATGTTATGGGTATTTTGATTTGGACTGCATTAAATCTATATATCAGAGTTGGAAGTTTGGCCACTTTTATTATATTGGTTCTACCTATCCAGAAACAGGACATGGCTTTCCATTTTCTGATATCCTCTTAAATCTCCTTTTTTTCAGAGTAATATAGTTTTCATCATAGAGGTCTTTCACTTCCTTGGATAGGTTGATTCATAAGTATTTCATTTTTCTTGCCAGGCAGCCTCTGTTCCATTGAAGTATGTCGCTGGCCCCAAGTATTTCATTTTTCTTGATGCTATTGTGAAGTGTATGGTTCCCCTAATTTTCCTCTTGGTGAGTTTGTTATTGGTGTACAGGAATACTTTTGATTTCTGAGTGTTGACTTCATAGCCAGCCACACTACTGAATTTGTACATTAGTTTTAGGGGTCTTTTGGTGGAATTGTTTTGAGCCCTCTAGATCGAGGATCATGTCATCAGCAAATAATGATAATTTAACTTCTTCTTTCCCCAAACATATCCCTTTTATTTCTTTGTCTTCTTTATTGCTCTAGCTAATGTCTCAAGAATTGTATTGAACAGAAGTGATGATAGTGGACATCCTTGTCTTGTTCCTGATTTTAAAGGGAAAGCTTTCAGCTTCTCTCCATTTAGTATGACGTTGGCAGTTGGTTTGTCATAGATGGCTTTTATCGGGTTGAGGTGAAGACCTTCTATCTCTGTTTTTTTCAGTGCTTTTTTATATCATGAATGGATATTGGATTTTGTCAAATATTTTTTCTGTATCTATTGAGATGGTCACATGATCTTTGTCCTTGGTTCTGTTAATGTAGTGTATTATGTTTATTGATGTGTATATTTTGAGCCATCCTTGCACCCCTAGGATGAATCCTATTGGCTCATGGTATATAATCTCTTTGATGACTTGCTGCATTCTGTTTGCCAGTATCTTATTGGGGATGTTTGCTTCGGTGCATACATTAAAGAGTTTGGCTTGTAATTCTCTTTTTTGGTTGGGTCCTTTTCTTTTTTTTTTCCACATAAACCTTTTATTTTAATAAATAATCTTAATGGTTTTGCTTCTGAATCGCATTCACAGATGAGGAACACTTCCAGGCCCTAACGGGTAATGGTGCTGCCGGGAGGAGAGCAGGCCCCACATGCAACGTAACCTAGAGGGCAGGAACAGCATGCAGGGCGGCTGGAGACGGGGAAGAGGGCGGGGCTCCAGGCGGTGGGCGGGGCCTGCGTAGCCGAGTGAGCCGCTACTACAGGGCATCACCGGTAGGCGCGGACAGCATCAGCGGAGAGGAGCCACGCGGACAGTGCTGCTTCTCTGGAGGACGGCCCCCACCTCCCCAAGGCTTAGTCCAGAAACTTCCTATTTGCATTCGCTCCGAACAGGGCTCCGCGCACCTCCGGCATCATCTGCTGGGCTATGAGATCCAGCTGGCTCTCCAGGGTGTTGGACACTTTTATTTTACGATCCCCGCTATAGATCTCAACTCCACCAGCTATGTCCTCGGGCAGGAAGGCCTCCTGGTCAATCTGAACATCAATGTCCTTCTTGGTGGCAATTTTGTACATAGGGATCGCTTTCTGCACTGCAGCCTTTACCAATGGGAAATCTTGTTTCCTGCAACGCACAATCATCCGGGGCTCCAAGAGCTGGTACAAACCCTGGAGCACCAGTCCATCCAGCAGTGCTTGCTACCTGCTTGTCTCTTTCACCACCTTGCTGAGTCTCTGCTTTGCTTCGGTTAGCAGGTCAGTGATGAGGTCATCTCTTGCTCTGAGGACTTTCAGCCTCGCCTGGTTCATCAAGTTGGACATCTGGATTTTCTGCTGCTCAATCTGCTTCTCCTTCTTCTCATAGTATTCCATGATCTTCAGCCTCTGGGTTTGCACGAGGCGGCCTTTCTCAATGTTGAACTCCTCTTCTGCCTTTGCATCTATTTCTTCTGCTTTCTCATTGGCTTCTTGTTCAATGAAAGCCATCATGTGCTTAATCTGCTTTTGTACATCGGCGTCGCTAAGGGCCATGGCGAAAGAGACACAACGCTGGCAGGAAACCAGTTTTAGCCTAGCTTTAGAGGAAGGGGCGAGCAAAAACGGGTAGAAAAAAAGGTTGGGTCCTTTTCTGATTTTGGAATCAGGGTAATGCTTGCTTCCAGGAATGACTTTGGTAGTATTTTTTCCCTTTCAATTTCATTAAAGAGTTTGGAGAGTACTAGCATTAGAGCTTCTCTAAAGTTCTTCTAGAATTGTCAATGGATCCACTGGGCCCGGGGCTTTTTTTAGTGGGGAATTTTTTTATATTCCTTCTTCAATTTCACTGACTGATAATTGGCTTATTCAGAATTTTGTCTTCTTGGTTCAGCTTTGGTAGTTCATATGTATGTATCTAGGAATTTATCCCTTTACTTTGAATTTTCCATTTAATTAGAGTACATACATATTCTCAAAGTAGTTATCAATAATCTTCTGGATTTCAGCAGAATCTGTTGTGATTTCACCCTTTTCATTTCTAACTACATGGATTTGCATCTTTACTTATTTTGGTAAGACAAACTAAGGGTTTGTCTACTTTGGTTCATCTTTCAAAATCAAACTCTTTGATTCATTGATTCTTTGTACTTTTTCTTAGTCTCAATTCCATTAGTTTCTGCCCTAATCTTTATATTTTCTTTCCTTGTATTTGCTTTGGGTTTGGATTATCCTTATTTTTCTAGGACCTTGAGGTACATCATTAGGTCATTTACTTGAGAATGTTCTGCTTTTCTGATGTGGGGATTCATTGCAATGAACTTCCCTCTAAGGACTGCTTTTATTGTGTCTCATGGGTTCCGGTATGGCCTTATCATTTGATTGTAGAAAATGTCTAATTTCTTCTTTAGCTTCATCTGTTACCCACTGATCATTCAAGAGAGTATTGTTTAATTTCCATGTGTGTTTGCATAGTTTATATGGTTTCTTTTGTCAATGATTTCTAGTTTCATTGCACTATGATTTGATAATATGCATGGGATAATTTTGATTCTTTTTCATTTACTTAGGCATGCTTTATTGGCTAGTATGTGGTCTATTTTGGAGACAGCCCAGTGTACTGCTGGAAAGGATGTGTATTCTGTTATTGGATGGAGCACTCTGTCAATATCTATTCAGTTCATTTGTTTGAAGGTTTGGTTCAACACTGATGTTTCTTTATTGATTTTTTTGGTCTAGTTAATCTGTCCATTTGTGATAGTGGGATATCGAGGTCCCCCATGATGATTGTATTGGTGTTTATCTGACTTTTTATGTCTGTGTTTGTTTTATGAAGTTGGGTGTGTTGGTATTTTGTGTGTATATATTTATAATTTTTAGCTCTTCCTGTTGAATTGTTCCGTTTACTAATATGTAGTGACTGTCTTTGTCTCTTCTGATCAGTCTTAGCTTAAAATTCACTTTGTCTAAAATTAGGATAGCAACTCTTTGTTTTTTCTGATTCTCATTGCATGGAATATTATTTTTCATCCTTTGATTTTTTATCTGTGAGTATCTTTTTTAATTAAACGTGTTTTGTATATGCTGCATATTGTTGGGTTTTATTTCTTATTCCGTTCTGCCAACCTGTGTCTTGTGATTGGGGAATTGAGACCATTCACACTGTGAGTTTTTTCTGGGTGGTATTGACTTAACCCTTTCCTTGGATTGTTTTTCTGTTGCTGATTTTCTCATTTTTGCCCTTTTGCTTAGCTGCTTATCCTGCAAGGTCTATTTATTCTTTTTGACTTATTAACATTGTTAGCTTCATTGTCTCTTTCTAGGATATCCTTGGGAATTTTCTTATAATGCTAGTTTAGTGGTTATGAATTTTTGAGGTGCTCCTTGTTCCAGAAACATCTTATTTCTCCATCAGTTTTAAAGGAGAATAGGAAAGTTTTGCAGAATAAATAAGTTAGGTTTGGAAGTTGTTGTCTTTTAGGGATTGAAACTCTTCACTATAAACACTTCTGGCCTTTAAGGTTTTTGTAGAGAAATCTGCTGTAATTCTAATAGGTTTACTTTTGTATGTGATTTGTTGCCTTTCTCTAACAGCTTTTAAGATTTTGTCTCTGTGATTGACTTTTGTGATTCTGAGTATAATGTGGTGTGGCTTTTGGTCATGGCTATTTGGAGTTCTATATACCTCACTGTATGTTTATTTCTTTCCCTATATTTGGGAAATTTTCTGCCATTATTTCTGAGAGCAGGTTTTTTATGCCATTTGTGTTATCTTTTCCACACATTTCAATTATTCTTAGAGTAGTCCTCTTTCATGATCTAGCAGTTGTTGGATCAATTTTTCATTTACTTTGCTGTTTTTAAAGTGTCTTTGAGTAATTGGTCTTTGAAGGTGTCATTGTTTTCTACTTCTCAAATTCTGTCATCACATCGGTCCATCCTGGTGTCTATACTTTCAATATTATTTTTAATCTCTTGGATTTCTTTTATTTTTATATTTATTTATTTTTTAATCTTCTGGATTTCTAATTGAAATCTTTTCATGCATTCTAATTCTTTTTTATTTTTTGAGACAGGGGCTCACGATGCATTTCAGGCTGGTCTTGATCTCACTTTGTAGCCCAGGCTAGCCTTGAACTCACAATGATACTCCTGCTTCAGCCTCCCACGTGCTGGGATTACAGGTGTTCACCACCACACCTGGTGCACTCTAATTCTTTGGTGAATTGTTCATTCATATTTTATATCATTTTGTTTGGCTCATCTAGCTTTCTATTGGTGTCTTCTGAGAGCTACTGTATCTTTTTGATTGTTACTTCCTCTCTTTGAAATGTTTTCTAGACCTCTCTGCTAAGCTTTCAAGTAATTCAGGTATGTGACTTATACCTTTTGGTCCTTTGGTGCCCCTTGGATTGGCTTCAGTAGAGTTGAAGGTTTAGGGAGGCATTTTGTTGCTTTTTATTCTCATGTTTCTGTTTTTCTCCTTTTTATTGTGTTGAAGTTTTGCAAAGACTTTTTGGCTAGTATGGAGATCTTTTTAATTGTTTTTTAGTGATGTACTTTGGACTATAATCTTTTGCCACAGTTAACCACTTTTGTTATTTTGGGAAAGGAGGATGCAGTGTAGTTGGTCCAGGTACCAAGTTCCCTGGGAATGTACTCTAGTATTGTTAATGTCACAAAGGCAATCTGAATGTTGGATTAAAGAGAAATAGTGACAATTATGTAACCCTGTTAATGCCAAGTGAAACAGCTACAGTAGTATGGCCAAAACTAGTTAGATACTAACATACTATAAGAACCATGTATGTGCCACCTTTATTCCTAGAGAAGAACCTGTCAATTATGATATAAATATTAAGGTAACCTATGTATTGGGTTATGGCTAATATGTAAGTCAATACAAATAAAACAGCTGTATCTCTGCTAATATTAGCAAAGAATTCAATGGAAATTTTACAGAGTTAACTATTAAAAGACTAATAAAACTTTGTGATTATACTATTAAAGATTTAGGGTTTGGGCATGTGAGGATGCAAAAGGAAAATTTTGAAACGTTGAACTCTATGGTATGAGAAGGAGGAGAGAGAAGTGGTACAAAAGATCTGATTGAGGAGTAGAAGGATGCCTGTAGACTTGGGTAACGGTAGGGCAAGAAACTGGCAAGAAGTAGAAGATAAAAGAAAAAGGAGAAAAAAGAAAAATAATTATACAGAGAGTAAAATAACACAGAAGTACTTAAGGTGAGTAAAGTTAAAAGGGAAAAGAGGAAAAATAGAAAAATAAGAGAAGAAAAAGAGATTAGAAGCAAGGCTGGAGGACAAAGGAAGATTTCCTAAGCCTCAGGAAACTGGTGAAGAAGACAGGAGGGCTGGAAAGAAGAAGAAAAAAACCCCCGAAACAAGAATAAAATAAAATAAAATAAAAAACCCTGAAAATGGTGTTCACACTAACCCTCCCCCAAACAAACACCCCCAAACAAGCAAAGGAAAAAAAAAAAAAAGAAAGTTCTTGTGATTTGAAGGCTGTGGTTGTCTTCTGGTGCCTACAGTTTTGTGGCAGTGTCCATTTCAGGGTGTGACCCTGTTCTTGCTGTAGACAAGGGAGACAGTCAGACCCCAGATATGTGCTGGGTAATCAACAGCAAGCTGACTGTAGGATTAGGTCGTGGTGAGAGTTCTGGGACTTTCAAATCCATGGAAATTCAGGCTGCACCTGGCCTTTGGTTGTGGGGGCGGGGCCTGCGTTATTTAGCTTATAACACTCTGGGTGTCTCCTGCTGGCATGACCGGGGCTCCCTGACCACGGGTGTCTCCCGTGGTTATCCCTTGCCCAGCCATTGTGGGAATTTAACGCTGGGGGCCCTGAAATGAAGCTAAGTCATGGTTTTGAATCCCAGGTCTGTTGGCCTCACCCTAGAATGGCGCGTGACCAAGTATTCTCTCCGGGTCCTATGGCAGACACTTGGGCTGGAGTCACTCACCAGTTACAACATGGCACCCACTGCTCCATTCTACTGGCATGTTTCTCCCTGAAGGCCTCTGGAGTCACCTACTTTCACTGTTCTATGTAGGTTTTAATCTTCCTTTCTTAGGGGCCACAAGCCAGGAGATGGGGAGAAGGTTCAGACTTCCCTTTTTTCGATATTGTGTTCTGCCTCTTCAATTTCTCTGCAGGCTCCAATTTTCCTGTCAGATCCTTCCTGGGTCCCAGGGATCTACCTCCCTCCTTCTTTTCTTCCCCAAGTTGTTATTTCCCAGTATCTGGATTCTGAATCTGTGAGAGGCTGATTTGCTGCTGTTCACTGCTCTGCCGACTTCTCAGAAGAACTCTTACCACTTTTTGAAGCAGTTCTAGAAGTCCTATTTCATGAGTGCCTTTGGTTGTGCTCTCCTAGCCTCAGTGTCCTGAATCAGTTAAAGACATTTACCTTTCATGATCATTTTGACTTTGAGGAAGAGCCAGGAGTCTCATGGTGCCAGGTCTGGTGGAAAAGATGGATGAACACACACCATAATTTCTGTGAACCAGCCTTTCTGGTGGGTAGCACTTTGCAGCAGCAGTGTTCACTCCAGTTTTGATCATAGTCTGTAGACACTCATGAAAGAAGACTTCCGGAACTGCTTCAGAAAGTGGGAGAATGATGGGACAAGTGTGTTTAAAGTAAGGTGGGGTCATTTTAGGGGGATTGATGGCAATGCATTTTGACTGTAATAAAGTTTTGTAATTTAAACATTCACTGCATATTTTGATCACCCCTCGTATTAAAAAGTGCCTGGAAAGCATTATATAAATGATAACTATTATCATCTTCTTGTAGTAGGTACAGCCATGTGTGGCATAATCATGTTTACATCAGTGGCAGATGGTGGTCAGACATATAGCTAAAGAGGAGGTGAGAGAACAGAACCCTGCAAAATGTGGAAAAGAGTAAGTGCCCAAGAAAGCCCATAGCAAAGTGTTTAGTTTTTCAGGCCTCAACAGGCTCCTTAGATGTTTGAATACACGGACCAACACCACAAGATTCTCATTAGAGGAATATTTAGGGGGCACACTATGCTTACAGGTAAATTTATATGGGAAGAAAAAAAGAAACCAATCAAGCAAAGCAGCGCACACATGTTTCTGAAGGGGGCACCTGCTCAGGCAGCTCCCCAGGCAGGTCCTTCAGAAGGGACCCATGACAGGTCCACAGGTACTGTTCCCTTGAGGACCTTCCAGTGGGATGAACTGTGGAGGAGAAGACAGGGATACTGATGGTGCTGACTGTGCATAGGGCTTGGAGTACTTGTGCCTTAGATTTTAATGACAATTTTTAAATAAAAGAAAGAAATGTATTGGTATTAGACTCATTTTTAAAAGATTTATTGGATTTATTTTATTTTAAGGCCTTTACAATTTTCACGTATACTTTTAAATTTTTTTATTAATACATATGCATAGAGTAACAAAAAATTAAGAGTAGAAAAAATACAATGAGGATATACAGGATTTTTTGTATGTGATTGAACCTAGGGCCTTCACATTGAGCTACATCTCCAGTCTTTCCATTTTTTTTAATTTTTATTTTGAGACAAATTCTTGCTAAGTTACAAGGTTATCCAGTTAACTTTTGATCCTCCTGCTTCAGCCTCCCAGAGTGCTGGAATTATAGGTATGCGTCACCATCTCTGGCTAGGAAGAAAATATTTTTATAGAGATGTGCAGTTTGTGTTACTACAAAACAGTACTGTTACTACAAAACAGTAACATAATTAAAAACTTAAAAATTCGTAAAATAAAACATCACAAGCCAGGTGGGGTGGTGCATGTCTGTAACCCAAGCAATGAGGAGGCTGAGGCAGGAGGATTACTGTGAGTTTGAGGCCAGCCTGGGCAACATAATGAGTTCAAGTCCAGCCTGAACTACATAGTGTGAGACCTTGTCTCAAAGCAAAGCAAAGCAAAGCAAAGCAAAGCAAAGCAAAGCAAAGCAAAGCAAACCAAAAAAAACCCCAAACAAAAACCAGTTGCAGTAAGGCAAGGTTCACCATGCAGAAAAAATGTTTCTTCTGAGTTCCGTGCAGCAGAGGTGTAGTGTTTATAAAATCTACAGCAGTAAACAGTTGTGTAATTGGTCTTCGTGTTTACTTCCCATGCGCTCCTGACTGCCTTGGAGTGGCAGCCCTGCAATCACCCTGCAGTCACCAGCCCAGCCAGGTGCACAATTTTCAAAACTCTTGAAAATATGGCATGTATTTTCACTGTGCCTTTTCTGTGTTTAGATAGATCTGGACACACACATGCTCATCAGTGTGTTACAGCTGCCCCAGTACTCCATGCAATGCACGTGTGGTCCAGGCTCATAGTTCAGGGTGCAGGCTACCCTACACCTCCTAGGTGTGCGCAGGGCTATGTGGTCTGTGTGTGTGAACGTAAGCACTCTGTGACACTGGAACAGTGAGAACATCACCCGGTGAGCATGGCTTGAAGTGCAGTCATGCTTAAGGGAAAGGTGACTACATGTTTTTGCTCATAGGTGCTCTTGTCCCTTACTGTGACACATGCTTTTTTTTTTTTGCGGTACTGGGGATCGAACTCAGGACCCTGCGCTTGCTAGGCAAGCGCTTATTCCACTGAGCTATATCCCCAGCCCAACACATGCTTCTCCTTCGTGGACTACCAAATTCTATTCCCTTCTGATCGGATGGACAGAGAGGGCTGGGTGTGAACTTGGCAGTGTGGGACAAAGCCAGGCAGACACAGAGAGCCCTCACTGGGAGTGGGGCTGCCTCCCACCAGGGCCCAGGCTTTGGGACCTTGCTCTGACCCGTGAACTGCAGAGCAGCCTGTCTCTCCGTGTCCCCAACACCCTGGCCTGTCAGGCTGGGCCCAGTTCCCTCCCTCAGCACCAGACACCTCAGACCCCAGTTGTTAGGTAACGCAAACAAAGGCGGTTATCTCGCCCAGCTCCCTGCTGCTCAGCGGGGCCGCTCGACCCTGCTCTGGACAGCGTAAAAAGTCAGGCTGGGATGACAGAGGCAGAATTTAGAGCCCTTTTGGATGGCAGCTGGGATTGGAGCTGTCAGCCGGAGGCCGGCTGCACACCCGGGTGCCGAGGTGCTGCGCAGAGAGGGCAGAGCGTGATCCTGTGCAGAGCGCCCATCCCCCACGGCTTTCCTCTATTTATAATTCCCCTTGATAATAGAGCCCATTCATTCCCTCCGCGGGCCCCTAATTGCTCTGGAGCGGAGGGATGACAGCCTAATTATTAACTTCACAAAAATTGAACTTGGGCTGTGTCAACAAAGCCCATTCGCTGTCACCCAGGGGCAACTCTTTGCCCTTCACTGTGGCAAAGGGCAGTTAGAGAAAAAGAGAGAGGGGGGGGAGAGAGAGAGAGAGAGAGAGAGAGAGAGAGAGAGAGAGAGAGAGAGAGAGAGAGAAGAAAAACCTTGGCCTGGTTCCAGCTTAAGTAGACTTTTGTTTTCTGGCCTCAAACAATCTGCCTCTTCTCTGTCTGCTGGAAACTGGTCTGCTGATCACCACACCCAGAGGGAGGCGGCATTTGGGCCCCTGGAGATGTGGGGTGTGAGAGTTAAAGGGTCCCTAGGGGTTGTTGGATTGGGATTAAACACGGGGCCCAGTTTAGCTCATGGATATGTCTTATTTGGCTAGCAGAGCATTTTAGAAACATCTCTTAAAAAATTGAGGTAAAATCCACATTACATTTAACCATTTTAAAGCATACAGTTCAGTGACATTTCAGTGTGCTCATAATGTTGTACAAGCACTGTCGCTGTTCATTTCTAATACTTTTGCCACCCCAGCAGGAAACTCTGTACCTGTGAAGAATTTGCTCCCCATTCTCCTTCCCCAAGACCCCGGCACCTTGCTTTTGGCTTTTTGTATAGACTGTATATTTCATATAAATGGAGTCATACGCTGGGTCACCTTTTATGTTTGGCTTTTTTTTCCCACTTTGCGTGTTGCTGAGGCTCATTCATGTTGTAGCAGGTGATAGTGCAGTGTTCTTGTTTTTGTTTTTTGAGACAGGGTCTCCTTATGTAGTCTAAGCTGGCCTTGAACTTGCTATGTAGTCCAGGCCAGCCTCAAATGTGAGATCCTCTTGCCTCAGTTTGCTGCATGCTGGGATTATAGATGTGTTTCTGCATTTCTGGCTTTACTCCTTTAAAAAAATTTAAAAAGGCTTTTAAATTTTAGAAAAGTCGTAAAAAGTTTTGACTCTATTTTCAGCAGGCTGATTGAGATGATTTGCATATTGACCAGCCCACCTCTGGACTTGTATGGTCCTCCCATGGCTTTCACAGTGGTATACACAGCTCACAGATTTGTGCCACCATGACCCTGGTTAGATTAGTCTTTCACATGGAAATCTCAGCAGACTACAGTACACGTTGAAAAATCAGAAGACCTACATGACCACACAATACTGCATCTGCTTGCACTTGCAGGTTGCCATGGTCCCACCACTTCCGGCTCTCTTGACCTGGCTCCAGAAGCACATGTCCTTGGGTTCTAGGCCAATGCTCTGCCTGGACAGATGAAGAGACAGACCCAGCGTAGACCCTGCTTCTCAAGGTCATGTAGTGACCTGGCTATAAGTACAGGCCATGTCCTTGACTCACTGCTGTATTGATCTTTCCACAGGTATTTAACGTAATTGTCAGAGTTTCTATCCAATTCTCTATCTCTTTTCTTTGATACTGGGAACTGAACTCAGAACCTTGTGCTGCCAGGCAGGTGCTGTGCCACTGAATTATATCCCTGGCTCATAATTTCTATCCAAAAGGAGGAGTGACCCTATGTCTTAGTTACTTTACTTGTTGCTGAGACAAAATTCCAGACACCCAAAGTGAAAAGCAGAAAGGTTTATTTCAGCTTACAGTTTGTACAGGTTTCAGTCCATAATCAGCTGGCTCTGAGTCAGGGCAGCACGGCAGAGGGGGATTGCAGAGGAGAAACAGTCTATGGCAAAGCGGGCAGGAGGCAGTAGAGCAGCAGGCTCCTGCTCCTTTTCACCCCTTCCAGGTTACAAGCCTTTTGGGTGGTGCCATCCATACCCAGGGCTTCCCATTACCCATACCCAGAACTATGATAATTCAATTAATGGACTAATCTCATCTCATAACCCTTAATCCCAGTTTCATACCCTTAATACACATTCATACACCCTAGATCCAGCTACCTCTGAAAAGCCCTATGAACACATGAAGCTTTGCAGGGGCATCTAAGTATAAGCCACAGGGCTCTACGTTATGACAGCCTTTGCACCATTTGTTTGGTTACTAAGCATTTTGCATCATCTCCAGTTTCCTTTGGGGAAACAAATCACACAGTCACATGGTTTGGTAGAGCAGGTTCTGCTCCTCCCCAGGGCTGTGGCTTCTTGGCTGTGTTGGTTTAGCATTGGAATTAGGGCCCAGGGACTTCAGTTGGGATCACTGAGTGTGAGAGGTTCTGTCATTACTAGGGCTCCGAGAGGGCAGAGTCCGCCGGGGCTGCCAACATGTGGGAAGAGCCTGCTGAGATCTGAGCTGGTAGAGATGAGAGAAGGGAGAGGTGGAGAAAGATTCCCAGTGACACTGTTTAAGCACTTTGGTACAGTAGTGTGTGAAAAAATCCTAATCTTTGTTTTTTTTTTTTTTTGGTACTGCTGAGGATCGAACTCATGGCTTTGCACTTGCTAGGTAAGTCCTGTGCTACTGAGCTACATCGGCTTTTTCTTTTTTTAACTCAATACAGTCATGCATCACTTACTGATAGGAATATGTCTTGAGAAATATGTCATTATTCATAATAATGCATAATGCAATCGTGTCATTATTCAAGCATCAGAGAGTGAACTTATGCAAACCTGAAGGGTGTAGGTCAGTCACTGGACATGATCTCTTGAGCAACCAAGTGATACTGTACACATGAAATAGGTGAATGTGCTGCCACTGTCACAGAGTGTGTCTGTGATCCTAGTACTTGGGAGGCTGATGCAGGATCATCACTTTGAGTTCAAGGCCAGCCTGGGCTACGTGAGTCAAGGTCAGCCTGAGCTATATTAAGACTGTCTCAAAAAAGCCAAAAAGACAAAGAAAAAAGTCATAGGAATACATTCTAATCCTAAAAGTTTAATAGAGAAGATACATAAGCAATGGGAAACACAGTTGTTTAGGGTCATTATCAAGAGTGGTGTTCTGTTCATAACTGTACACACTATATTTTCGTGTGACTGGAGGCACAGCAGGTTTGCTTATTCTGGCATCATGTGAGGAATGTGTTGCAGCAGGACATAACAACAGCCATGATGCCACTAGGTGACAGGCATTTTCTGACTCCATTATAATCCTACAGGACCATCACTGCATATGTGGTCTGTTGCCAACTAAAGCATCATTATGAGGTACAAGAGTAAACATTTTATCCCTTCCTTTTTTTTCCTTAAACTGATCTGAGTTTCTGTCATTTGAATTGAATCACTCAATTTTAAGTTTATAAAACTGTATTCACTCAAAGCATCTTTACTGCACACTCACTCTCTACCCATGTTTTCACATACATGGTCTCATTTAACCCTCATGGCAACACTGTGTGGTAGGTGGCTACAATCGCTTGGATCTCATTTAGAAGGTAAGAGATTGTACATGGCAATGTGCTGAGTCAGGGGCAGAAAAATGCGTAAGAGCCGTCTGCCTGCTGGAGAGCCAGACGATCCAGCCAAAGGTGGAAGACCTGGAGCTCACTGAAGAATTTCATGGTATCAGGAGGTCAAAGGTCCTGTGTTGGAAAGCTGGAGAATCTGCACTGGAAGGCTGCAGAGTCTAGGTAGAAGCCGAGGTGGATATTCAAAGGTGAAGGTGAAGACCAGAGCTCCTTCAAAGAAGTAGAAGCGAGACTTCCTTCTTTCCCTTATTATTCCATCCAGGCTCCAAGCCTATTGGTTGGGGCCACCCACACCAGGGTGAAGTCTTCCCTCTTCGGTAAGCCTATTATACATACCCAGAACTATGCTAAGCCAATCAGCTAGGTGTTTTCTCATTTAAGTTGAGACCACAGTTCACCATCACAACAAGTTTAAGTTAGCGCCTAAGCCATAGCTCCCTGGCGGAAATGAGAAATATTCTGAGCTTTCCCAAGATGATAAACATGTCGTCTCCCCCCGCCCCCCATGATCACAGCACTCCGGGATAACTGTGGAAAAGTTAGCATACACAGAAAAGTATATTAAGAATCCCTCTATGCACAGGGCCAGGGATTTAGCTCAGTGGCATAAGTGCCTGCCTGGCAAGTACAAGGTTTTGAGTTCAATCCCTGGGACTACAAAAAAAAAAAAAAAAAAAAAAAAAAAGAATCCCACCATGCACAAATAGCCTTCATTAACACTTTACAGTATTTTTAGATTTGTAGGTGCAGTTTTGTCCTGCATGGAAGTTTATTGAGGAGAATAAAAGGTCACCTATTACGTACAGTTTCGTATTCTGTATTGTTTTAAATGATGGAATGTGTCCCATCTGTGAGCAGGAAAAGGCAGCATCCCTAGTGACTCCTCAGTTGCTAGGGCAGCTCCTTCCCTGGGGCCTGGCAGCTCAGCCAGACTCCACCCCAGTGTCCCCTAGTTTGTACTTGATGGTGCCTGGCAGCTGCAGGTCAGTTGATGAGGAAGGGAAGCTTCCACGTCTATTTCCTGCGCTGGCAGGGCAGGATGTCATGGAGTTATTGTAAACATGAGTCCCGTGGGGAGATGGAGTGGGCTGTGTGCCGAGCATTGGTGTTAGTTATGCTGCTCAGATCATCTTCAAACGCGTTAAGGCAGTGAGTGAAGTTTTCTTTCTCTTGATTACCAAAACCACCAAAGTTGCGCTGTATTCTTCTTAGCCGCCAGGTGGTGCTATGGAATAGGAAACGGATTTCCTGGTTTAAGGTGTTTTTGAAAGGGGAAATAAAGGTAAAGAGGAGAAAAGGAGGAAGTTGAAAATACACAGCCTCTGAAGGTGTGTGCACCACGTAGGGTGAAGAGAGAGGGTGAAAGCCTGAAGTAGAAACACCTCAGGGAGGAAAGATACAGCAGCAATGAGTCAATGAGAGTGTCAGCATGGAAAACACAAGGGTGACTGAAAAATGCGGTAGTGTTCAAGTTTAAAAAGCCTATTTCAGTGAAGGACACATGATCATTAACCCCCTCAGAGTACCCTCCCTCTCTTTGAACACACCGGTCGCATTGTCCTTGCCACTTTCCGAAGCAGTTCTGGAAGTCCTTTTCCCATGGCCGAACGGTCTCGTTCTCCATCATGACCCCACTCCAGGTCACGCCTTACTTCTGGTATGGTACTTCTGTCCAATAAAAACATTAAACTGTGTCCTTACCCACCTGTCCACCAAATCTGGTGCTGTGAGACTTCCGGCTCCTCCCCAACGTTAAAATGGCCATGGGAGGTAAATATTTTGAATCTATTCCAGACACTGAGGCAGCCACAAAGAGGCAACCAAAGACACCCATGAAACAGGACTTCTAGAACTGCTTTGGAAGTGGAAACAGTGATGGGATAAGTATGAAGGGAGGGGAAGTATTCTGAGGAGGATTGATGACCATGTGCCTTTTACTGTAATAAATTTAAACCTTTTCAGTCATGAGGCATGTACGAGAGATAGAATAACACAGAGGGGATTCCTGTGGGTTCTGGGCCCCACTGACAGGCTGGGATCCACCTGCGGGCACGTGCTAGTGGTGTGATCATATGAGATTCTTACTTCTGAGTTTCATATCTGTGGTATTGACTGTAGCTCTGGGCTGCAGAAAAGATGCAGGAAAGAAGAAAAGGGGCTTTTCTCCAGAGTGGCTTACACAGACGGTCAAGATGGTACAAGATTTGGCAAGTTGTAGTTCTCGCTGTGCATATCAGGGATAAGGATATCCTCTCTGTGCAGGGTTTCTCCTGCCTCAGGAGTGTTGAAGGTCCTCAACATGTTTTTGGTTGCACTGAATCAACTGAGCAAATGTGCACTCTAGGAGGGCTTCACACTGTGGGAGAGACAGTGAGTACTGCAGGCCATGGACAGAGAGGCCAGGAAGAGTTCTCGGAACAGGTGGAGCTTAGCAGGTCCTTTGAAAGCACATAGGATTGAAGGAGATTAGATGCCTAGCATCCTGGGCTCAGGGAAAGCCTGGCAGGGGGATGGATGCAGTGACATAGTGGACCTGCCTACAGGTGATGGGGAAAGACGGAGTTATTAGAGCTGGCGGGGAAGCAGGGAATTCCCTTGAGAAGCCCTGGGAATCCAGCTAGAGTGCTGGGCCTTCCCTTGGCAAGTGCAGTTCCCTGGGCAGTGGGGTCCAACATGTCTGTTGCAGGGGCAGCCATCAAGTCAAACCTGCATCCTGCCTTGTCCTGTGCAGAGACACAGGGCCCAGAGGACTCACTGTTGGAACAGACAGACACCTGCCAGGTATGAAGGATGCCAGTGTGGGCAGGAAGTTTGGGTGCCCTGGGCTGAGTGGCAACAGCAACAGCACAAACCCAGGTACCAGGTCTGAAGAGTGTCGGGGTCTCTCGAGGTTCAAGGTACCCTGACTGCCTGAGGCCTTCTCCACAGGGATGGGCGGTAGCGTCTAGGATGGTGAGGAGGGTTGATCTGAAATGTTTGGAAGTGCTGTTCTACACCAACGTACCCTGGCCCTGGGGATGTTTAGGTGCCGTCACACTGACCTCAGCCTGCAATAAAAGGTGCCTAGGGCTCCAGTTGAAGTGATGGCTGAACCATGGCTGGAAGAAGATGCTGGCCTGCATTCATGCAATTGACTAGTGGTACCTCACTGCTCTAACTGACTTGCCTCTGAACTCCTGAGCAAGGGAAATGATATGTGCCAGGCACACATTTTGTTCCAGGACATATCATCATATTTAGTCCTTTGTAAGTCTTGTGAATTAGGTGTGATTTTCCTATTTGATAGCCAAAATGGGGCTAGGTTAAGAGGCTTGGCGGGGTTAAGCAGCTTGCCTAGAGTTACAGAGTTAGCATGTAACAGAGGCAGAATTTAAAGCCAGGAGGCCTGTCTTGGGCTCCATGGACACCCATTCTTTATTCACATGCCAGCCTCTGCATTTCAGCCTGGTTTTTCAGCTGCTGTCTCCTGCAAGGATCCTCATTTCCTCGCCTGGATTCTTGCAGTACACTTTTGTACTACTGACCCACACAGAGCAGCTGGTTAGCCATCTGGTAAGGGAAGTACCTGGAGACAAGAAAGCAGAAAGATAAGGGAACAGCAAAACAGAATAGAGGCTATGAGCCACTTTGCTTAAATCCATGAATGCTGAAATGCGTTGCTGTCAATCTCTTCATCTCCCAAATCTCATCATCATAATCATCATGACGACCATCATTATTGTCAAAACAGTAGTAACAACAATATCAATAATTTTTTGAGACAGGGTCTCACTATGCATTTCAGGCTGGCCTTGAACTCACTATGTAGCTCAAGCTGGCCTCGAATTCACAGCGATCCTCCTGCCTCAGCTTTCTGAGTACGGGGATTACAGGAGTGTGCCACCACATCTGCCTACAAGATCAATAACTGCAATTACTATCATAGAGTGATTTTTCTGTGCTAGTTGCTGAGTTCATTTAATCCTCCTGACAATTCTGTGTTGCAGATCTATTATTTCCATTTTACAGATGCAAGACTGAGGCCTAGGGAAGGGAAATGACTTGCCCAAAGTTACAGAGCCAGTAAAAATTAGAGGCAGTGAAAGAATCCCTCTAAATCCACAGATTCCCCATGTACATGTTCAACTAACTTTGGATTGAAAATGTTTGGGCAAAAAATTGCATCAGTACTAAGTATTACAGGCTTTCCCCTTATTGTTATTCTCCAAATGATATAATCTGACATGTATTTACACATTTATGTTACTTGGGGCATCATTGGTTATCTAAACATTATTTTAAGGGTATGGGAGCATGTGTGCAGGTTCTCTGCAACACAATGCCCTTTATATAAAGGAAGTGAACACCTGTGGATTTGTAACCTCAGGGTATGCTGGAATCAGTCCTAATGACAGTGATGGTCTTTGAGTCTAGCCAGGGTGGCTTCAAAGCATATGTGATGAACTGTGTCATATTTCTGCATCCTGCACACTACACTTCTGGTTAGAGGAGGAGCTCTGACTCAGAAAAGGCCAGTGATGTGCCAGTTCTCTGCATCCAGGGGTGGGCCCAAGGGTGAAGACTAGGGGTCCTTTAAGATTTGCTCCTATGCATCTGTAATGATTGATACATCGTGTCAACTTGAGAAGTTCAGAAGCTTAACTAAGTGATTCAGCAGGGGATCAGGGTCCTCACTTTGTAAACATCCCGAGCCTGTGCAAGAGGAGGGCATGGAGATGGTACTACACCTGCCTCAGGGTGAGTAGCCTGCTTACAATGTAAGGGAGGGAAAGAGGCTTGCTTCCCCTTTTGCTTTACTGCTTTTGCTGTCTTCCACCACCACAAACAGTTGTCCCTCTGCCATGCTACCCTGCCTTTGTGCCAGCTGATTATGGACTAAAACCTCCACACATTATGAGTTAAGTAAACCTTTCCTTCCTTAATTTTGGGTGTTGGGTATTTTGTCTTAGCAATGAGAGAAAGGTAACTAAGACAACATCCAACAGGGGTCTTACCCTGTGGGGGGGTCTCCCAAGTCCTTTAAGATTTGCCCCTATGCATCTGCAATGGATGATACATGGTGTATCAACCATGCTCCGCAGGCAAAGTAAGGGGAGCCCCCAAAGCTCCCCCCACTGCTGTCTTGCTGCATCCTGCCTGTCTGGGCCAAGGTAACTTTCTTGAGGTTCTGTCCAGGCTGGGAACAGATCAAGGCCAGCAGAGGCCTTTGCTTACCTCTGTGCTTCCCACTTGGTGCCATGTGCAACACTGCAAGTGAGGACTGGATATTTAACCGAATGAGTAATGTGCCCAGGGAGTGGTGAGGCTGGGGGTGGTGTGGCTCCTCCTGGCCTCTCCTGAGCCCTGAGCTGCCCTTCTGCTATCACTGGAATGTCCCCTCCAACACTCCTGTTGTAATTTAGTTGCCACTGTGACAAGACGAAGAAGCAGGACCTTGAACAGGTGACAGATTAATGCTGCTGCTGGCTGTGCTTGTTATGAACGTGGCCCCCTCTTGCCTTCACTGTCCATCGCAGGTGTGTATTGCCTCTCTGTGTGCTGCAGAAGACCCTTGCCAGATGCTGGGTGACACCTTGGACTTTGTTCCCTCCAGAGTTGTGAGAAATAAGTCTCAGTTCTGTATGAATTGTCCAGCCTCAGGCACTCTGTTCTAGTAGCAGAAAAAGAAGGCAGACAACCTGGTTTTCTTCACACAAGGAATTCTAGTGCATGTGGCATGGGAAGGAGACTGTTTCCACCCTGGTGACAGAAACCTACAGAAAGCAGCTCAAGTTCAGGGGACTGCGTCATCTCTCACACCTGAGCTTCCTGGAGGCTGGCTGGGTCCTGGAGGTCTGCCTTGTGCTCTCTTATTTCTGTGTCCATCCAAGCTGGTGAATGCTGTGGTGCACAGCTGGCCTTCCCTGGGGCTAGGCCTGTCCTCAACACTATGCAGTGTCTACTGACCTCACCTTACAGGAATTGCCCATGGACTAAAGGTGCCCAAGGTCATACCATACTTCTGCGGGAGGCACGTCTACCAACTCTGATTGCCCTTGGGATAATGCTTACAGGGCCTGCATGTTCAGATTTCCTAAGCAGGGGGACCAGCCTTCTTCTAGTGGCACTTGGGTTGCTTCCTGCCTGGTGTGTCTCCTGAGGCCTTCCCCAGCACACCTTATGATTTTTCTGTCTCAGAGTCTGTTTCCAGGGAAGTCAGTCAAAGACAGGTCCTTCACAGGCAGGTATCTGCCAGCTACAACTACCACTTATACCTGAGTCTACTGGATTACAGGCCTATTCCCGAGCAGCCCCTCCAAACTTATTGGTTAACCTGATATTTCTGCCTTGGAGCTAGTTAACCATGAATGGAAACCTCTGAAACTATGAGCCAAAGTAGACCCCCCTCTTTGAGCTTTTTCTTTTTTTTTCTTTTGAGACAGGGTCTCACTATGTAGTTTGGGCTGGCCCTGAACTCACTATGTAGGCCAGGTTGGCCTCAGACTCATGACAGTCCTTCTGCCTTAGCTTCCTGAGTGCTGGGATTACAGGCATGTGCTGGTTCCTTTAGTTACTATCAGGTATTTTGTCCCAGAAGTAGAAAGTTGACTAGTACAGGTGTTTTCCTATCTCCAGTCTCCTCATTTTGACTTTATTTATTTATTTTTTTCTGTACTGCCTCCTCACATTTCAGGTGCCCTCGAATATGGCAAGAAGGGTTCTCACTCATAGGATGAGATCAGCAGTGAGTCATTCAGATATTAGAAAGAATTGAACAAATATGTTTAATATTTTCTAGAGGGAGGAAGCAGAAAAAAGCGGGTAGGAATGACACGAAGACAGCTTGGGCATAAGGTAAGAAAGCTTCTTTTAAGAGTCAGAGCTGTCTAAGCAGGAAATAAGGTGTCCGTGTGGATGGTGAGGTCCTTGTCACTAGTTGTGTACAAGCGAATGAGAGGATTTCATGATGGGATGTTGTAGAGTGAATTCAGGTGGTGGAATGGAAAGGCGGCTAAGGCTGGGGCATTCTGGAGGATAACAAAGAACACATTTTTCAAAGGTTGGGGAAACCTGGGGGTGTCTGTCTAATAGCTAAGGGCTATTTCTAGGGCACCAAGTCCCATACCTCCTCCTGGTGAAGGGGCACAGGGATTTCCACCCATGTGGAGGGTGCTAGGGACGGGTGGGTATGGGTGTCTGCAGGGGAAGGGCTCTGGTCAAACTTGTTAATAAGAGTAGCATCATAAATGAGCAGTTGAATTGCTTCTCAGAATGTACAAAGTACTTTCACATACATTATTTTTGTTCTCATTTGGAAACTCTGTGAGAGTTGCTCATTCCAGCTTTCCAAACAAGGAGGTAAGACTTTATCAGGATATTCTACTTGGGAGTGATGAGACCTGGGTGTTGGAGACCACTAAAAGGGGCTCTGAGCAGGATTTAATATTAACCAATTAACTTTCCGTGTTCACTTGTGAACCTGTCCAAGGCCTAGGCTCCTTATCTGGGAATGGAAGACTCATAGCAAGTGAACCTCTGTGAGTCAGTAATCCCCACTAGAACCTGTAGTGGTGGATGAAGCCAGAAAGCCTCAAAGGACAAGATCACAGCTGAGGACACCTGAGTCAGAGCGCAACTAGATAAAGACTGTAGCCTCAGGCATCTCATTCTTCAGTGGATTAACTTCATACCTTACTTAGAGAAGTCCTTGAGTGGTTCTGCCCTTCTTGAGTAATCCCATCCCTTCTTCTGATAACCAAGTAAATATGCGTGACCCAGAGAAGGTTGTGGTCTTAGCCCTGAGAGAATCTTGAATTTTGTGAGAGGGCTTTGATCCTCTGGGGGCCCTGAAATCATTCCGTTTGCCTCTTTTTATTTATCCTTCACTGTACACTCATTCAGGAGATTGCGGACCTGATCAGCCCACAATAACTAAGGGATATTATTAACACTATATTGGATCTGGTTTCCACTTGCTGAATGAAGAACCCACTCTGATCCTGGGGGCTGAGGCTGCTTCTCCTGCCCTTGGGAAGGCTGCAGAGGTGCTCTTGGCAGTTGGATATACTGAGAAGGCAGCCACAAAGCAAAGCTTTAGTGAGGGGTTTCAAGGTGACCTTTGAAGTCCCGAAATCTGTGGTCTTGTTCTTTTTTCCTTTCTGACTGTTCCACATTGGATTCCCACTGGCATCTGAGCTATAATGCTGGTGACTTGGTATGGCCCTTTCCAGGAACACTGGGTGAGGTTGTCCTGACATTTTTCTGAATTAAAAGAATTTCTCCAATCTCTCAGAATGCAGGGACGGCCCTGACTCAGTCCTGGAGCTCTGCCGAGGCTATTTCCCTGGCTCTTGGTGAACCTTCAGATTTTCCTGCCCCTTCCTTGTGCTTTGCTTCCTTTTCCTGTTCCCACCCTCTCAACTTGGCAATCCTAACTCTGTTCCTGTCTTGATCCTTCCAGACCTGAGGTGCATTCTTGGAGGCTCTGCATTTGGCATTCTGAGTGGTGCTGGCTGGCGCTGATGTCCCAATCCATTTCTCAGTCTGCTCTACAAGACGTGAGGATGAATACTGAGAAGGGTTTTGTACCCAGGTCCCCTCCCATCTCTTCAGCTCAGCACTTCCCTGGATTCTGCACCACAATCCCCTTATGCTCAGGGAATGTATTCTAGGACTCTCAGTGGCTGTCTGAAACCACAAAGAGCAACAAACTTTGTATATACTATGTTTTTCTCCTAAAACATAAATATCTATACTTCCCCTTTCTTTACTTAAGGAAGTACTTTACATCTTCCCTTTGGCAATCTAAATTGCCAGCAGCATTGGCCTTTTACTCTGGGGCAATTCTCAAGTTAAATAACTGTTCGTTGAATACCAGCACCATGAAACTACAACCAAGATGGTGACTAAGTGCTTATGTAACTAACAGGGGTGAGTAGTGTATACAGTATGGATACACTGGACTAAGGTGGATTTGGAGATTTGGCAGGACAGCATGAGATTTCATCACACCACTCATAATGGTACAAAATTTAAAACTCATGTATTGTTTATTTCTGGAATTTTCCATTTAATATTTTCAGACTATCATAGTTGATTGCAAATAATTGAAACTGCAAGAAGCAAAACTATAGATGAAGGGGGTGGGAACTGTCATGATGAGTTAGGGTGAACCTCTGGTAATCATAAGGTAGAACCAAGGTAACGTGAAAGCAAAGCAGAATAAATGCATAAAACCAATGGTCTATTGAGTACTCTGTGTTAGCTACATACTTGTGTGGCTTTATTTCCAGTGCAAATGTCTGTAGTAAGCACTGCTATTGTCAATTACAGATGAAGAACGTGAGGTTCACTGAGCGGTAAGGACTTGCCTCAAACCAGTCAGTGGAAGAACTGGATCAGCTCGGATCAATCTATCCTAATGGTCCCTTATTTTATTTCTAGCCCAGGCTTCTTGGAGTTCCAGACTCTCCCAGACCCATGCCACTCCTCCTG
This sequence comes from Dinomys branickii, assembly GCA_004027595.1. Classification (NCBI taxonomy): domain Eukaryota; kingdom Metazoa; phylum Chordata; class Mammalia; order Rodentia; family Dinomyidae; genus Dinomys; species Dinomys branickii. The sequence continues at coordinate 99,342 of PVLD010004197.1, read as the reverse complement.
CGCAACCCACGTCTGCCCAGGGATTGTATTTGTTCTTACTGGCCGCAGGGCCTGTGACACAAATGAGGTCAATGGGAACCTTAGAGGGAGAATCATTTTTCCCCCTGTGATGCCCATCAGGAAGTAAGCTGTCAGCCTGCAGCCTCCAGGGTAGAGCGCATGGCATCCTGCAGTAAAGCTACCTGGAGGGAAGAAGATACAAGACATAGAAAAGAGGGACTGAGTCTCTGAGGCACTAAGCCTGGATCCAATGATTCCTGAATCTGGCATCCCTGTCCTTTTTAGTTCAGTGAACCATAGGGTGGCTGCCACTGGCAACCGAAACCATCTACTACAACTGCCAGGAATTGCCCTGATTCCCCTGGAATCATGCTGTTAGATCTGTCCTTTAGAAGCCCTTATTTTCATCCTTGCTCCTAAGTGGGTTCTGTCATACAGTTAGCTGCATCCTCTCCAGCCTAGCGCATAGGAGGTATTTTAACCAGTTTTTTCATTTTTATCTACCTATCTATGTATCTATCTATCATCTATCTATTGTCTCTATTCCCATCAGTGCATCTGTAACCTCTGAGGTTCGAATTTCAGCCAGGACCTACCTGTCTCTTACCTCCTCTGACCTCGTCACAAACTTAGTTGTCTTCATGCCCCTTCCCAAACTTTGCAGAATCTGCATCTCCCCAGGTTTTCTGTCTTAAATATGTACACATAGAGTTCAGAGTAGCAGGTTTGGCGTCTTTGGAGGCCCTCTGTACTTTGAGACCTACGGGTGTGATAGAGGATCCAGGCCCCAGTGTTGTGGGACACTTTGTCATGGCTTCTGCTCAGCTCTGAGAGCTAGTACAGCTCAGCCCATCAGGTTTCTGCTCCATCCAGTGGCCAGTGTGGACTGAAGACACAGGCTTGGTTAGACTTCTATTCTTTTTCCTAAGGTGGCTTTGGGTGTCTGGAAATTCTCTACAAAAGAGTTGGCTTGGTTTGGGACTGCTGTTGGGTCCAACGGTACTGGGATGTCTGGTTTGCTTGCTTAAATGGCCCCTTTCATTCTTTACTTCACCAACAGGAAAACCCATTGAAGCAGAAACCAAAAAAGAGACCTGCTCGAATCATAACGGAAAATCTGACCTTTTGACTCTGAATCCTACGCAAAGCATTCCTGCACCATGTAATCCCTCCTGCTGCTTTATTTGGTCTTTTTCCTTCTGAGCGATGGGGAAACACAGCTGTCAGGGCTTGGGGGAGGATGTCATGCTTCTTAGGACCCCCACCCCCCAGCCTTGGCTCGGTGGGATGAACTCCTGACCCTTGGGTCTGCTGCAGGAAATGTGACGTGCTGACTCCGGCTGGATTCAGGGCATTGTGGGAGAGGCAGACAGGCCGGATTGAATTCTCTGGCCCAAGAGGTTAAAAATATGTAAGGGAATGGGAGAGCAGGAATTGCTGATGCGTTCACTTAGCTCCCCGAGGAAGGGGCTCTGCTGGAATGAGGTGTGAGCATGCAGGCAGCAGCTGCTGCAGGGTCCCTGAGAGATTTGTGGCCCTCGTGGCTGCAGGTGGGGATGCTTGGCCTCCGGGTCACCCTTGGACACCTACAGGCCTCCCTACAGGGCCAACCAATCTTCACGGCTGGGAGTCTGGGCTACAGCAGGTGGCAAGAGGCAAGGGAGGGGAGGCCAGAACCTATACTTGCTCTGGGAACCCCAGCATCCCTTGAAGAGTCCTGCAATTCCTTGGCTAGGAGCTTAGGGCCTCAGAATGAGATGGATCATTGGGCAGAACGGCAGCCGCCAGCTCCAGCAGCTGTTGGTGTGCGGGGTGCTCCTTCTCCTTCCGCCTCTGCTCTTCTGATTTTTATTGCTTAGCGCCCCATTTGCTTTTTCTTCTTTGACAGTCACATCTTGATCTTCCTTTGAGGAGATCTCAGATCCCATGAAGTGGGGAAGGGTGTATGTGGCCTTGTCTCCCCGTCTCCAGGGCTAGACTGTGACTCTGTGGTTTCAAAAAGAGTTTTGGCTTTGTTTTGAACTGCTGTTGAGTCTCATGGTGCTGGGATGGACTGGCTTGCTAATCAGGGCACCATATTCAGTTGGTTGAAGCAGTGATCATGTGTCTTAGGCTAGATCAATGAGGCATGCATTGATCAGGATGGGTGGAATTAAATCAACCCCCTAGCATTTCCTTAAAATAAAAGTGGTTTTGTTTTTCAAATCCTCTTTCAACTCTTGGAAAAGGGAAGCCTTCTCTTGCTGTTGGATTTCCAAAGCTATAGGGTCTAAATCTGGAGATTTATCCCGCAGGGAAGTCCGCTTGGGACTGATTCAGAACAGAGCAGTGGCCTCCAATGATACCATTTGATTCCCAGAATCTACCCATGCCTACTTTCAATTATCCAAGTCAACATAGTTTTCCTTATATTTTTCTTCATTAATTTTCCTTTTTTCCTTCTATACTTTCTTTCTCCTTCTTTCCTTGATTCTGTTCTTTTTCTTTTTCTTGGCTTAAACTACTATGAATTACATTGCTCTCCCAGTTCATGAACTTCATTCTTTTCAAGATTTTGGATGCAAACCAAATTGGACAAGAACTGAGTCAAACTCAGTGCTGAGGTTCAATGCTGACCTTACGCGGAAATTCGATTCAGTTCTCATCCAATTCTGTTTGTCACTAAAACTGTGGAAGAATTGAGTTCATGAACTGAGGTATCACTACATTTGCCATATTGCTTTTTATAAATCTCCTTAAGTAGGTATTTACAAGTAAAGTAAGGAAGGAGGAGGAGGAGAAGAAAACAAAAGAAGAAGAAGAAGAAGAAGAAGAAGAAGAAGAAGAAGAAGAAGAAGACGATGAGGAAAAAGAAATAATTTACTCAGCTGTTGTGGTTCCACAGTGTTTTGCTAAAAGCTGAGATAGAGTTAGAGTAAGTTATATAAAAATAAATAACAGAACTGGAAGTGGTGGTACAAGCCTGTAATCCCAGCACTCTGGGAGGCTGAGGCAGGAGGATCACAAGTTCAAACTCGGCTTGGGCAGCTTAGTGACTTGGGGACATCCTGTCTCAAAACAAAAAATACAAAAAGCAAAACAACAAAAAAGAAAGGTTGGGGATGCAGCTCAGTACAAAGAACCTGGGTTCAATCATCAGCACTGCAAGCAACAAAAGGAAAAAAGAAAAGAAAAAATAAGCAAGAAAGAAAAAGGATAAAACCCATTTATTCAAGGGTTCAAACTCAGGGAATTTGGGAAGCTGGCCAAGGATGGAGAACTTAGTCCTAAGTGTTGTCACATAGTGTCAGGGCTGGACTGAAATTCCCCTGCTGGGCCAAGAAGCAGGAGAGCACAAGGGAGGCTGCCAAGATGTGCTGCTGCCAGAGTTTCCCCTGAGGTGGCCTGGCCTAGTAGTCTCATAATTCTCAAAGCTGCATAACTGGAGACTGCATCGGCTCTGTGACGAGCCAGGGACTCTGACAGACTTGCTCACAGCTCTCCAGCCTTCTCAGAATTGCATCACTCATGAGACCTACAGCATGTTTGCTGTCTGGTTTTCCTGGGACCAACCCTGAACTATTACTTCCTTGAATTTTTTTCCTCCAGTGCTGGTTCCATCCATGCTCAGGTCCTGCCTTGGCTAGAGTCTCTGGATGTGCTGAGCCGTTTATCTGTGATCCCCGGGCTGTGTCCCTTCTGTGGCTTGCGTGCAGTTCTGCCATGCCTGCTGCGATTTCTGCCTGCCCAGCTCTCCCTGAGCCTTCTGTCTCTTTCCTGTTGGGCCATCTGGGCTCTAGGTGATGGCTGGTGCCCTTGAGACCACTGGACCCAGATCCTCCTGGAGGGGGCAAGTTCTAAGGACAGAAAGCTCTTTCTGGCCTGTGCAAATTCACCTCCTCCTCCCTGAGAAGCAGTGTCCACCTATAACCCCCTAGGAGGTGTGGAGAGGAAACGACTGCCCCAAGGTTCCTTGGGCCTTGACATTTATTCAGAAATGTCAGTGAGGCATTTCGGGATCTCCAGATGGGATGTCAGATACAACTATTATTAGAGAAGCACAGAATGACTTTCCCTTCTGGTGCTGGAGGAATCAGAGGGGAAAAGCTTGGAATTCTATATGCTTAGGCTCCCAGCTTGATTTTGACAAAAGCCCTTTGAGGACTGAAATAACTCTGCAGCTCCCAGCTGGGCCGCACATTTCTAGTCCCAGCAGCACTTGCTCTTTGTCTGGAAACTGCTGTGCTGGTGTTTGCTGAAGGGGATCCTCCAGCTAACTGTGTACTCTCCAGTCCTGCCGCAGTCACACTGCCTAGGAAACGGCCTCCCGGCCCACTGGCCTTGCTGCTGTTTATCTTGTCTTCCATTAAGTCACTGCTGCTGGACTTATCGATAGGCCTGATCTGACTCTGCAGAGAATCCAAAGGCCACGGGTAGCTGTCCAGATCCCCTTGGAGGAGGAGACAGATCTTGCCTTGGTCTTTGGATTATTGAGGTCAAGGTTAGGCTCCTCTAGGACCACCTGGGGAAAATGACTTAACCTCTGTGGATCTGTTTGCTTCACAGTAAAGTACTAATAACATTATCTTCCTGGGAGGCATAGTTAGTCTGTGTTTTTTTTTTTTTTTTTTTTTTTAAATGTGAGTCTCAGTGTGGAAGGCCAGGAGAGTTTCAGGGTTTGGGGCTGTCAGGTGTTGCCATGGAGTTGAAAGCCACCACCTGATACCTTTGTGTCCTAAGCAACTGCTCAGCCTTCCTTCAGGGCCCTTGTCACTTCCTGCACTGAGGCTGTAGCCTCTGTTCTCAGCAGGTGTTTCCTTCTCACTGCCCAGGTGTGTGTTTAGGCCCAGTGCTACTTGCAGAATTGCCCTTCATGTCACCTGATGGCAGCTCAAGTGGCTTTTTTGGTTCACAATTTAACTTTTATCAAAGCAATACCTATGTGTAGTTAACAACATGAAATACAATCTTAATGGCAGAGACTTGGCTCTTCTATGAATGACCATCGGTGATATCTCCTAGCCTCTTTTACACTCAGGAGTGACCGTGGGACTTGGTTCTGTCCTGTGAGATTTAAGCAGAAGTGTTTAATAGTTGCTTGGGTGACATGTCCTCAAAAGACAAAGATGTAGACCCTATCTTGTCTCTGTCTTCTCTTTTACCTTTTCTTTTGCTGACTGGGATGTGAACTGGATGGCTGGAGCTGGAGCAGAACCCCTGGGCCATAAGGTGATCTTGGAACTATAGGGTATGCAGTGTCCTAGGGAGAGAAAGGAGCCCATCTTGGAGACCTTTGTGTAGCAGCCTGGGGTTGTTTACTTCTACACATTTGTGTTTCTGTCTGAGTCAGAAATGCATTTTTTTTTTAGGGGGATGGGGGAAGGTGGCAATGGATTGAACCCAGGTACATATTTGTTTTTGTTAAGGGATTTTGGTTTCTTTTTTTCAGATCCAATTCGAGTAGACCTAAATTATAAGTGGCAGTATCCTGTCCCCCACTGCTCATCACTGAGTTCTATGACCAGAGAGCCATGTGCTGTTCCTTTCAGTGTGTACCTCCAGATGTCTGAACAACACAGCTCTGGTGCTATTTCTTGTTATTAGTTTACTTTATTGTGGACATCATTGGCTTCCTCCTATAAAATATTAGGGTTTAGTTCTCTTTGCTCACTGCTCCTTCCCCTGGTGCTCACAAGCACTGCTCTTCTGCCCATTCTGCCAACACAGGTTCTGGTTAAATTCATATATTTGTCCATTGTCACCTCTCTGTCCTTGTCAATCACAACCCATAATAATACAGGGGATGTCCATGGTTTACATACTCTTTTTGAATATAACTTTTTGCTTTTCATAGATCAGTAATGCATCTTTTGGGGTTTGTCTAGTTTTCTTTCAGGACTAAGGGAGGCATACGTTAAATTTACTAAAATATGCAAATCTTATGTACACATTTTAATGACTTTTACATCTGGTATTTCTGTGGTAGTACTGTTGATTGGTTGAGGTCAAGCTATAAAGCAGTGATGTTGTCTTAGAGGGTTGCCTTGGGTCTCTGTTTGGTTAGTATTTACCTGTTCTCTTCCTCCCTGAGATAACCATTCTTTTGACCTCTGTCTCCATCCATGAGTGTGTCCTCTTATGTAAACAGATTCTTATTGCATTGTATGCTCTTCTGCCTGGCATCCTTCACTTATGAAGATTTTGAGGTTCATCCTTGTTGTCATGTTTAGCAGTTTGTTACTTATCTCTTTTTATTACCAAGTTGTATTCTTGGAATGGAAATAGGACATTCAGTTTCTCCATTTGTCATTTGATGGATATTCCATCTGCTTCCAGTGTTTGACCATTATCCATCAAGCTACTCCAAATATACTTGTCTTGGTATTTTTGTGGATGTATGCACTCATTTCCCTGGTTATAAACCTAGAAATGGGATTGTTGGGCCAGAGGATGGTACATGTTTAGCTATAAGAAACTGCTAAATTATCTTCCAAAGTGACCCTACCATGTATACCCTACTGGGGCACCTTGCCAATATTTGGGATTATCTGCTGTTTCTAATTTTATCTGTGTGGGGGTGGGCAGTGGTTAACATTGTGACTTTAATTTGCATTTTCTTGAACACTAATGGTGTTCAGGTGCACTTGCTATACTTATTGGCTATTTGGATATCTCCTTTTGTGAAATGCCTGTTCAAGACTTTTCCTCATTTTTGTTTTTATTTTTATATTACTGATTTAATTATAACTTGATTTATGTCCAGTCAGAACCATAGAAAACCCTCCATGTCCTCTCTGTTCTCCAACAGGGTTGTCTGGAGCTGTCTCCTCTCTCCTGAGTTGGATCTCTGCCTTCTAGATCTGGTAGCATCTTTACTCCCTTGCTATGGTGGTACACAGCTCCAGGAACTTCTTGTGATAGGGTACATAAAGAAGGAAAATTTTTACACCTTGAGCGTTTGAAAATATTTTGATAGAATCCCACTTAATTGGTGATCTGACTGGGTTTAGATTTTCTTTCCCTTAGAATGCTAAAGCATTGATCCTTTGTCATCTGGCTTCCAAAGTTGCTATAAAAAAAGTAATGCCACACTGATCTTTGATTCTTTTCATGTGACTATAAAATGTTTCTTCCTGCTGGGGTAGTGGTGCACACCTATAATCCCAGTACTCTGGAGGCTGGGACAGGTGGATTGCTGTGAGTTAGAGGCCAGCCTGGGCTACAAAGTGAGCTCAAGGGCAACCTGAACTGCACAGTGAAACCCTGTCTCAAAAACAAATTTTTTTTTTTTATTTGGAAGCTTTTGGAATTTTTCCCTTTGTCTGGAGGATTTTCAAAATTCCACAGTAATGTGTCTTGGGGAATTTTTCAATGATTATCTTAGATCCTCTGTAGACCTTCCAGAACTAGAAACTCCTATTGTACAGTTCTATACTATTTCTTAGATACTCCTTTCCCTATTTTCTATAGTTTAGGTGTTGGCTGTCCCTCAAAGGCTCATGTGTTAAAGGGTTGGTCCTCAGCATGGTGCCAGTAAAAGACAGTAGAACCTTTGGAAGGTGGGGCCTAGAGGGAGGAGCTTAGATCACAGGGAGAGGATTGTACAACTCTTGACTCTTCTTCTTTCATTTCCTGGCCATGAGGTGAATAGTTTACTCACCCACTTGCTGCCTACCATTGCTGTCTGGTGCCCTGAGCAGAGGCCAAAAGTAATGGTTTTGCCAAATAATTGACTATAACCTCTAAAACTGTGAACCAAAATAAACCTTCCTCTCCATTTGTCATTTATCTCAGGTATTTTCTGATAGTCATGGAAAGCTGACTAACACATCTTCTTTGTTCTCTCATTCTGGAGCTCTTGCTGCTTGGATGTTAAGTCTAGAGAGATCCTTTGACCGTCTTATCTTTCCCCTTCCATAGTGCATCTTTAAGAGATTTTTCTCAAATTTATCTTCCAACTGTTTTATTGCATTTTTACTTTTACTCTTCTCCTATTTTAATTTCCTGGAGCTTTGTTTGGTTTTCTAGGTAAAACCAAAATATAAAGGGTGTTCCCTTTATATTTCTAGAAGAATGACATGAGCTTGGATGACTTATGTGCATCCGTGATTGTAGGCAGGATGTCTTTAGGGGCCAGGTTAGTGAAGCCCATGAATGAAGAAGGCAGGTGCAATATATCAAGACTGGTGAGCATTGTGGTGAACTGGAAGATGGGCTTAGTACTGGCTTTTATTTTTGAGAAGCAGCTGGATATCTAGGTTTTTGTCATTTGTACATTCTGGCAATTAACTTGGCATTAAAAAAATCAAACCTGTTAGACAAAATACTTTTGTGCACAATTTGGTCTGTGAGCTGCCATTTTGTAGACTTTGCTCATGCTTTGCAAATTGCTCTTCTATTCATTCCTTTATTAATTTCTCATACCAGCCCTGTGAAGCTTCTTGCTGCAGAGCAGACCTTACGTGGAACTTGTCTCAAGGACATTACTCTATTCAAAATCCTTTTCCAAAAAAGTATTGGTTATTAGGTAGCTATGGGTGTGTGGTGCTTAGATCTCCATGCTGTGGAGAAAAAAGTTATCTCACTGGCTCTGGTAGCTTCAAGTTTGGGTTCTATGATTTGTATATGGCTTGTGCCCCAAGGATTCATATGTTGGGAGCTGGATAACCAGGGTGGCGATATTAAGAGCTTCAGGGACCTTTAAGAGGTGTGGCCAACTGGGAGGTTGTTACTGGCCCCTCTCCTCTGTAGCTTCCTGTCTCTTCATGCGATCTCTCCTTCACACCTGCCCCTATCATGATGCCACTTGCTAGGAGGTGACGGAGTCATGTAGACTCTTGCTAGAGCCTGTGCCACGCTGTGTGACCCTTCTGCCTCCAAAACTGTGAGCTAAATAAACCCATTTTATTTATAGAGTATCAAATATTTCATTGTAGCAATAGAAAATAAGGTCCATTAAGGAGACTGCGCTGAACCACAGTGTGCCTGGTCAGGTCTCAGTGATGAGTGAGCCTGCAGGGGCAGCAGAGCGAGGCTGTGTCTGCCACACACAGGCCTCCTCTGGCAACACAGTCTGCTTCGCAGCTCCCCAGCCTAACGCTTTCCCCAGCTACATGGCAGGCATGACGGGCCTCTGTCACAAGTGTCTGAGCTCTGCTGGCCTCCACCTGTTGTCTGTGTGACCCTTCCAGACTTCCTGAAACAAATGTCATGCCCTGTCAATTCTCTGTGCTTCCTTGAGGACCTGAACCAACACAGCTTCAGAGACCCAGGCCTGGACACAGACGTGTAGAGGTTGCTTCTACTGTGGCTAAGGGTGTGTGTGTGTAGGGGAATCTCAGGCCATTTGAGATGGATGGCAAGGGGCCTCTAAGGGTGGCCCACTCATTCTTTCTGTGTGGCTGCAGCCTCCAAGAGGTGAAGCCCCTTTGTCAGAGCCCCCGATAACTCAGAGTCTGCTGGGCAGGAATTCTCTGCTGGTTTCCTATTTTCAGTTGGAATGTAAGGAATACAGTTAGGAAATTTTGTCTTAGGGGGTATGAAAGGGCCTGTAGCCCTGACCCTCCTTTAGGACAGTTGGGTCCTGGGAGTTTGATAACTGACCTCTTTCTCAGTCTGTGTCTTCTTCTGCATTGGTTACTGTGTTCCCAGCCATGTTGACCTCTGTGTAATTGTGTCCCCATGGAGTCCTGTGCTTGGGAGGAGGTGGAACTGCAGCCATAGCCATGAACCCAACACTCACTGAGTGACCCTGGAGAAGGGAGAGCTGGAGCTGGCCTGGCGGTGGCTTGTGTTTGCCTATCTCTTTCGTTATCGCACTTGCTCTCTATTGAATATTTCAAAATGACACTTTTGCAATCAAGGTCATCTGACCTTGGCTGTTGGAAGGGGAGGGACTGTGTCAACTTCTGGGGAGGGAAACTCCTTCCATCTCCTGGCCTCCCACCTCCTGACGGGTTTGTGGATCAGGGAGCAGCAGGAGCCTTCCCTTGGCCCTTGCCTGCTAGGACGCCATCCGTGTTTCTGCCTAGTGCATCTACAACAGAATTTATCTGTGTTTTCACAGCCAGAGGTGTAACCTGTGCTGACAAAGGCATTCAGCATCTCTCCTGTGGCAGGGGCACTCCATGGTCCGGGGAAGACTTGGGGACCATGGGCCTGGCCCACCCAGGAGACCATCTTCTTTCTGTATTCTTGGTTTAGAATCCCTATGGGTTCTCTGGCTTTTTGAAAATTCACCCACTTACTCTGAGAGTGGAGGGCATTTGGACTCTGTCTTGGGGTTTGGTTTCGTGCCTTTGTGTCTTTTATCATTTCTCTTTTTAAAAAATACATTTCTCTTCATTTCAGCTGAGTCACTTTCCTCCTCTGCTTCTTGACACTCCCAGGAGCCGGAAGAAGCCCTGTCCCAAATCCTTGGCTCCTCCAATCCCGATCTTTTCCAAATGTCAAACTCTTGGGAACCTTGGCACAGAGCAGAGTGGGCTCTGGCCCCAAATCTCTTTCCTCCCTGTCTTTGTTGGTTTCTGCTTTCCTTTCTCATTAAAGAGTTTTATTAATCGGCTTTTCTGTGAGTACCTTTCCTTGAGGTTTCCAGAGAGAGCCTGGCAGGAAAGACCCTTTGCTCCCTAGAATGGCCTTGTCACTGCTTGGCTGAGGTTGCCACACAAACTCCTCTGCAGCACCACTGTGCTGCCCCTGGTCTGTGTGCCCACCCTGGAGAGGGGTTTGGTTCGCTCAGGGTTCCCATCTGGTGAGCTTTCAACCATTTGTGCCTCCTTCCAGCAAATCCTCACTGGGAGGGCCCGGCCCCTCTCTTCTATTCCGTGAAGACCTTGTACCTGTCTGAGAGGATCCACAGAACAGAACAGGCAGGGGGTGGCACTTATCCTGTCTGTGCCCATGGCTTTAGGCCAAAGCTTTCCAAAATGGCCAGGAGAAATAATAACCATCGTTTACATGGAATTTCACAGTCTTCAAAACATTTCCTATGAATTGTGACTTTTCTTATAGCATAAGTCATTTTATCCTCACAATTCCCATGTGAGGGAGGCAGGGCAGTGTTAGTTTCCTTATTTTGTAGCTGAGGAAACAGGCTGAGAAAGGTTAACTGGTTTGCCAAGTTCTCAGAGCTTGTCCTTATTATGTTTTAGAATCATTATTTATATTTCTATCTTATTCCTGAAGAGATTTACCTGGAAACCAGTAGGTGGCTGAATCTAGTAGGACTTTTCCATGCCTCCTGACTCCAACAGTATAGTTTCCCAGTGATTTTTAATTTTGACACCTCTCACTGACTCCATGACAAGGAGAACACAAGGATGTATTTGCTTAGAGGTCAAAAAATGAATTGAAACTTTCCTCTTTTCTTTCTTTCTTTCTTTCTTTCTTTCTTTCTTTCTTTCTTTCTTTCTTTCTTTCTTTCTTTCTTCTTTCTTCCTTCCTTCCTTCCTTCCTTCCTTCCTTCCTTCCTTCCTTCCTTCCTTCTTTCTCCTGGGTGTCTTCACATTGAGTTATGTCTCCAAACCTTTTTAATTTTTTTGTTTCTTGAGGCAAGATCCTGTTAAATTACCTAGATTGGGCTTGAACTTTCACTCCTGCCTCAGCCTCCCAGAGAACTGGGATTATAGTTGTGTACCACCACACTTGGCTTAAAAACTTTTGATATTTTGACATCCTTTTTAGATCATTCATTCATTCATTCATTTGTTCATTCATTCCAGGCAATGGCAGGGTTAATGGAGATACAGGTAACGGTACACAAAAGTGATACTGTCCTCCTTCATGATGTGTAGATCTGAGAGGCTGCCAACACTGAGGTGCCATCTTAAACAAGCCATTGTAAAAGGGGATTCTCCAGTTCCCTGTTGTCCCAGGCAATGTTTGAAGAGTCTGTCCACCTAATTGAGCCTTTCCAGGTTTCTAACCCTCAAAATTATGAGCTGCATAACTAGTTGTTTTATATTAATAAGTTAGGTAATTTTGTCCCATAGCAGTAAATAATTGGGACAAAATCCTAGGGATTGGTCGTTATTCCCGAACAAAGCTCTCTTTGGAGCCTGAGTCCTTCACAGAGTTATTCATAACTCAGAGAGCAAGCAGGCAGTTCCCAGGCCCTTTAGCATGCTGCTTCTTTTTCATATAGGAACTCTCCCTTAATTTAAGAACGATAAAAAGTCCTGGAAACAGGGCAGTGGGAAATGGAACCAGCTGATTAGTCTTCAGCACCTTGTGAACAATGACCCTGCCTCTGGGAATTCCCTGGAGGAGCTTCTCTTGTCTTTCCCAAGTGGTAGCTTCCTCAGGCGAGCCCAGGGATAAAGAGTGGCCAGGTGGCTGTAGACCCAAAGGTACCATGAATTTTAGGCTCTGTTGCATGGCATGGTTCAGCATGGTGGAGTTCACTTCATACATAAGCTCGGTTGGCTTTATGACTTTTTTTCCTGTTCTCTCTGGGGAGTGATTTTTTTTTTTTGTTTCTTTTTGGGGAGTGATAAAAACTGAACTGCTTATGTAAGCACCAACGCGTGACTTCTAGTCCAAAGCTTCTTTCTTCTCTTCTCCACCCACAAAAAATAATTCACATAAAACCTGTTCTCTGGCCAAGGCTTGTCGTTCCTCAGCAGGGGGCTTTAGTTTCTGTTGACCTTAGAACAAATTCAGATTTCTGTCTCCAGATTTGGGGGCTAGCTGCTCTTGCTCTCTTTGAAACTTTGCTTAAATACCAGCATATTTGGAAGCCCTTCTGCCTTATAATACCTGAACGACTGGGTTGGAGCAATCCTGAGGATTTGGGGAAGGCAGCTGTATTTCTTAACTCATCGGTGTCCCTATCTGGAGTATTCCCACTTGGGGTGAGAGGAAGCAAGTGTGGGGGGCAGAACCAGCCCTAGAGCTCACCAGCCTTATGATGGTCTCCAGACACATTAAGATATTTTTGAGCCTCAGTGTCTTTATCTGTGAAGTGAGGTTCAGAAATAACATAGTTAAGTAAGAGACAAAGCAGGGGGCACATAACATGTCCCCCAAAAATGGTAGCTGTCACAGTGAAGATGTTGACACCAGGAAGTTTGAGGGAGCCTGGCCTCTCAGGCCTGGCGAGGAGGTGCATTTGGTGAAGAAAGCTTGCATTACATGCTCACTCATGCCCATTGCTCACCAAACCTTTTCATAAGTGGTACACAAGACGAACTTAAAAAATCACCCACACGTGAAGGAAGTGACGACTCAATTCTCCTTCTATCCCTTAACTGAACCACAGCTTCAGTCTCTGCGGAGGGGAAAGGTGAGGACATCAGTTTTCCTTTCTGTTCTGAAGCAGAGCGCCGCAGGGACTGACTGCTATAAATACAAGAGTATAATTATTCTCTCCTAAGCCTTGTGTCAAATAGGGACAATGACAATTGGCTTAAATTAAAAAGAAATTGAAGGTGGAAATTTTAGGCCCTATCTGGGTCGAGTTTAAGCCCCTGCTCACTGGCCACATGGTTAGGGAAAGCTATACTGCAGGCTCTTCACTTCTAAAATGCGCCTAATACCTATTACTTGTGGGACACAGGATGACATAAAGCATGCAAAATGCTGGTTGTGGCACCTGGTACATCAGAGGCTCACCTGTGGTGGTATGATCCGTAGTGAAGCAAAACTTCAGCTGTGTTTTGCAGTGATGAGAAAGAGCTGAGAAAAAGTATGAGCTTCCTGTGTGTGCTAGTTGACTGAGCCATTAAACTGTTGTGTCTGCTACAGGCTCAGCGTTAAAGATGGGGTGACTAGCCCCTAGGGAACACCCAAAGGTGAGACAAGCGAGTTGTAAGAGCCTAACAGAGGACAGGAGCGGCTCTTGTAGGCCAGCTACATAGAATCCCTTCTCTGTCTGGATGGCTCAGGCAAGGACGTAGGACGCAGAGAGAATTGCTGTGATGGAGAAGCCCAGGGCTTTCTTCACTGGTTTCCCACCTGTGAGCTTAATGTCCTGAACAGGCAGAGGACTCTCCTGAATGCTTGCTCAGCTTCTCTTCTTGCGTGAGACCCCAAAAGCCCCTCAGACAGTAACACTGCTCAAGTGGAAGCCATTTATTTAAAACCTTTATTAATGTTTGCAGGAAAATAATGCAGTGCAACAGTGGATAGATCCTGTTGCCTAACATCCATAATAGAAACAGATATTACGACTTAGTAAACTCAGTGGTGCAGATTCTGAGACCAGACAGCGTTTGTTCTTCCTAAGGAAATGGCCAGTGGAAGCATTGTTTTTTCCATGCTGTTTTAGTGATGGTTCTACTCAGTTCCAGTTTAAATCTCTCTCTCTCTCTCTCTCTCTCTCTCTCTCTCTCTCTCTCTGTGAAGTACTACTACAGTTCTGGGCTAGTGTTTTCTATTTATTTATTTTTGAGTGTCAGCCTTTCACTACTCCCCATTCTCTCCTTTCAGAATAACAAGGCTATTTATTGATACAAAGGAGAGATGTTCAGATCATCTTGTTAAAATGCAAAGCTCAAAATAAACACTGTGTCTTTATCTGGAGATCCACATCCTTCCTCCAAGGAAGACTCATGAGTAAATTTGTATGAAGTATGAAGCCCAAGGAGAGGGGCTATTTTTAATGACTGCTTTGCTTACATTTTAGATTGTACAAATTCTCCCATTGATGCCTACATGAGCTTTGACAGTTTTGGGCAGTAAATACTACCATATGTTTCCAATCACACGAAGGGTCCAAATGAAATGGCATTTCTCTGACTATTGAGAGGGAAGAAATAGCAAATGATAATGAAAAATATGTAACAGAGACCAGTCAATGGGTACAAAGGACCATAGTAAGTAATTTTTTGCCTTTGGGGAAAAGCACTGAGATAATAAATACAAATGACAAATATTTACAGTAGACGCAACAAATGGGACATCAGTAGGAGAACACAGAAGACATTTACACGTCTAGTCCAGGAGCTGGTGGACAAATGAACAGCTGACCCAGCAAGGAGGGAGAATGTTATTGCTTTAGCTTTTGAGTGATGTAAGGAGAAACAGTCAATGTGTTGCAGTGGCCTGTGGCATGGGACGACCACATTTATGTGTGGTTCCCATGGCCTTGCCTGGCCTCGCCTGCTCCCTTCCAGGCCAGAGGTGGATCAGACACATGGATCCTCCGTTCTTTGCAGCTCTTTTTGGGTGCTTCTCCTGGTGAGTCACTGACCCACTCCTCATAATGATTACTTTCTCACACGGGCTCTGGAGGGATGGGGTTGGATTTGGGGAATATCAACACTGGCTGTATTTGGGGTGAAGGTATTCCCTAGAGCAAATCATTTAAGAGTAGAAAAAAATTTAGCTTCTGTTTCTGGCCTCAGATTCCTTGAGGGAGAGCTAACGAATGTCAAGATAAGAGAGGATGCATACTTCTTGTCTTACTCCCTAGAATTAGGCTCAATAAACTCTGGCTTGGAAGTCAAATTCAGCTAGGGGCCTGTTAAATAAGACTTTGCTGGAACAAAGCCAAGCCCTTTCGTCTCTATGTCTGGGGCTGCTTTTGGGGTATAAAGGCAGAGTTGGCTAGCGGCAACAGAAACCAAATGGCACACCAGACTGACAACAGTGTATTTACTATCTGGCTCTTTATAGAAAAGTTTGCTGACTCTTGTTCTAGAAAGTCTCAGCCCAGGACATCTGCCCACTCCTCACAATACTGACTCTATTTGAGCTTTGGCGATAGCAGGAGAAGCTTTAGTTTGAAGTCACTGGGAAGAAAGTGCCTATCAATGAGATGCTCACAGTAACTGCAAGAAACTCACTTCTATAGATTTCCTACCTATTAAGTTTTGCCTTCCCTGCCTTGTATTTGAGTTCCACCTTTTCCCCCTGCTTTCTTCTGTCCACTTTGACTTCCCTCTTTGCTGCTAAATATCTATTTGGGATCTGCAAAGTCTTGTTCCTTAGAGACTTTCAGCATTTATGCTAAGGGTTAGCATTGCTTGATGGGAATCACTTAGCAGTCCTCATTTTCTCTTCCCTTTTTCTGTCCTGCAGTATCCACCATCTAGGTTTCCTGCTTGGCTGCACAAGATCACATGGAGACATAGTGCTCTGTGGGTCTGGGCTAAGGGTCAAGGTGAGATAGCAACATTCCAAGGGAGTCTGTCAATCGGACTCCCCATGTGTGCATCTCCCTCCAGGTTAGAGGTTTGTCCCAGGTGGGTCTGAGCCCGTGTCAGTACAGAGCTGTACAATTCCTTCTTAAATTGCACTTTAAAAAATTCAGTTGCAAAGGATGGGCTGGGGTTGTTTATTCTCCCCCTTTAAGTTAGTTTTAATGACCCAGTTGCTTTGTTTGAAAGCCATTTATTTAGATGACAGATATGTAGATGTCATTGGATAAATAAAAAAGTGAAATCAAGATTTGAAGCAGTGGTTAAAATATAAACACACTGGGGCCAATCCCTCAGACTGTGTCCCCTAGACAGAACAATGGCTCAGAAATTACACATAGAAATTACACTCCCCTCTCCCACTTCAAGCAGCTCTGAATTGCAAGGTCCCGTGCAGGAAACTTGGCACTGAGCCCTGCCGTGGCTCCTGCCTGTGGCCCCTGCCTCCTTACTACCCTTCCCCTGCATTCTCGTGACACTTTCCCTTCACTCTTGCCCTGGAATCACACACCTGCCTTCTGCGAAGGCTGTGGGTGGAGCCTAGCACCCCTGGGATGGTCCAGCCCATGTAGGCTGCCTGCTCACCTACCCCTCCCTGCCTTACCTGCCCCACGATAGAGTGAATCATGCGCCCGCCACCCACTGGATTCATGGATGGAAAGAAGATGAAGTTACAAGGAGGAAATGGGGTTTCCCTTGAGTATGTGTGGGTGCCTGGTTCTCTAGGCTCCTCTGAGACCTCACTGCCTTAGGAGCTGTCTCACCTGTTCATACACCTTCACTAAGTTCACAATCCCCACAAGAATCCTGCGTGTGACAGCCCCCCCTTAATGGTAAATGTTTTGGAATGTCCATAGGTAAGAAAACGGACGTTGTGGAGGAAAGGTTTCATGGCTGGGCCTTTCATTTCACCTCCGGATATCAGAATACTCAGCTTGTTCATCCTCCCACTCACTGCTTCCAGAAGGCCCCTGGGCCCCAGCTCTGCCCCGGGCATGGGCATTTGAGTAGCCCTTGCTCCCACGCTCGCCCTTGGCGCCTCGAACGTGCTCCCTGCTGCTGGCCTCTGAGAGGTGGTGGCTGGTTTCCCCAGGGTGGGTCCGGGAGAGTCTGCCTCTGTCCATCTGGAGCCGGTGTTCAGGAGGCACTGTGGGGGCCCTCTGGATGGTTGAGGTGCAGAAGCTCAGGATGGAACACAGTTCCCCCCATTTCTGCTTACACTGAGCCTGTATACTGTGGGTGACGGCCTCCTTCACCTCCTCCCCACAGGTCAGCAGCACATTCACCAGGTCCACGTAGGATCTAGAGATTGAAAGCAGAGAAAGACTAAGAATGGAACAAGACCCATAGGGGCCCTGGTGTGCTGTGACGGTGCCAGGAAAGATGGGGTCAGTGGCTGGTTTGGATTTGGTGGAACTACTTTAAGCCTTTGCCCATCTTCCAAAGGTATCCATGCACCTGAGTCTGTGGCAGGAGTTACAGGCACAGGGAGGCTCTCACTCTTACACTCTGTTATGGCATATAGCCAGATGTCCCCCGAAAGCCTCATGCAGTCATAGGTGGAACTTTTTAGAGGTGGCTGGATGTAGGGTGTGTGATGCTGGGAATGATGCATGGTTGGATGCTAGGATTAAGGGTGCCCCACCCTGCATGTGATTGCCACTGGCCTTGAGGGTGGGCACTCTGGGTCGAATATAAGGGACAGAAAGAGGGTTGCTGTTGTCACTTGCTGCTGCTTCTTTGCTGCCTTCCTGCCTTCTGTCTCCCATGAACTGTTTCTTTTTTCTTTTTTTTTTGCCATGAACTGTTTCTCCTCTGCAATGCTCCACTTTAGAGCCAGCTGACTATGAACTGAAACCTCTACAAACTGCGAGTCAAAGCAAATGTAACTTTGGGTATTGGGTACTTTCTCAGCAATGGGAAAATGTAACTAAAGCGCTAGGTGTACAGACAAAGCCTGCCACCTGATAAAGGGCCAGTAACAACGCACAGGTGCCTAACTCTGGACGTAGGGCTGGGACACTAAAATGGAAGGTCAGCATTGATTTAGGGCAGCTGTGTGCATAACAAGGCACGAGCATGCTGGGCACGTCTAGGCCTTGGGAGCTAGATGAGCTTCATCTAAGTGTTGGGTCTTGGGTCGGTGGGACACATTTAGGTGAATGGTAGAAAGCCTTCAATTCCAAACTCAGCAGTCCTTTCAGTAAAGGAGAAGACATGAAGGTTTAGGGTTTGGGGCAGGGTGCCTTGACCCCTGGCTGAGGTTCATGATGAAGGGTATTTTGGGAAATTACTGAATATACTTCCCTGTACATCTGGAGGATGCTGGAATAGGTGGAGAGGGGCCCCAGGAAGGCCACTTTCCTGGGATGTCGTTTCCCTTTCTGGGTAGCACAGGCAGGGGAGTGAGAGTCTGACCACCCTTACTCTTTCAAGCTAGGCTTCCCCAGCACAGGAAGTGAGGGGCCCTTGTGTTTTCAATAAGAGCTGGCTCTCTATGACACAAACATGCTTTGTTCTGGAGGGCTCATCTCCTTCTGGCTGCCTTGGGCTATTCTTCTGGAAAACTGCTGGAGGAGTTCACCCCAGGGGGTGGAAGATGTGTGCAGAGGGGAGCAGTGTGCCTGCTTTTATATTTGTGAGCTATCTGCTAAGTGGTCCTAGCTTAGGTCCCACTCACCGAACCTTTCTTACTTCTCACTGGCCTTTTAAAATCCCCAGAGCAGCGATGCTTCCTGTGGCTAACTGGCATTCTTTATTCCTTCTTGCTTTTTCAGTACTGGGGATGGATCCCAGGGCCTCATGCACGCTAGGCAAGTGCTCTACACTGAAGTATGCTTCCCGATGGCTAACCAGCATTCATAAGCAGCCCTTAGCAAAAGTTCTGGATATATTTGACCATAGGCATCAAGCTCTGGGCCATCATCTTGAATAGGAAAATAGCTTTGGAACATAAGATCTTTATGACAAGCAGCAGACGCTAGTCAGGAAGGAATTTTTTGCTTCATGGGCCTTGGCTATTTGGATGGTTGCATTGGAGCCAGTGTGATCTTTCTTTGCAAGTTGGCAGCTGTTAGTGTGCAGAAAGAGCAGATTATATTTTAAGGTAATGCGTGAAGCAGTTTGCTGCCATTTCTATTAGTTAGTTCTCAAGTTGTAACTGAGTGAAGTATTCTTACTTCATGAAATATGAAAACTGAGAAGAAGGAGAAGGCGGCTTCAGGAGCTTCCAGGCTGGGAGGCCCGGGGCCGGGCTGAGAGCGGAGAAGAGGAATGTTCTGGTTGGTGGAGTTTCAGCTGCTTTTTAAAGCCTCCTTACTACCTTCAGGGTCAAAATCTGTTCATAGTGGATGTGCAAAGTGCTTAAACTCTCTAAGGCTGGCCTCTGCCAGTGAGGGAGCAGTATAACACTGTCTTTTTAGGCTCCCTTGAAGGCAGGCATGCAGCAACACAAGAAGAATGCTCAGTGCGTGTTGGCTACCTTTCGTCCTTTTCTTTTCTTGTGGTGTGTCTGGGGATTGAACCCAGGGGCTTTTCACTGAGCTACACTGACAGCCCTTTTTATTTTGAGAAGGAGTCTTGCTTAAGTCACTAAGTTTCTTAGACTGGGCTTGAACTCACGCTCCCCTTACCTCACCTTCTGAGAGTGCTGGGCTCAGAGGTTTGTAGCATGATACCCAGTTTCCTTCTCTTTCTTAAAACTAGCATCTGGCTCAGGGAGCTCAATTTCACCAGTCTGTTAAGTAGCAACAGGATTTTAGCACCTATTGTACCCCCTTGGGTAGATGAGCACCGTGCAGGGGTCAAGTATCTGTCTTTTGGGGAGACTCTAAATTGGTTCTTCCATTTAAGAAGGCTGAGAGGATGGCCTCTTCCTCAGGGTGTTATGCTTGTTATCTGAGCTCTCAGAACCCTAAAGCTGAGCGGGACCCCAGAAAGCTGGGCCAGACCATGCTCCCCTCACTCCCCACTAGCAAGCTGTGGACTGCAGGGAGGGGTATGTGTGCCAAAGGGAGTTAATCTAAGCCATGTTTTGAGCTGGCATGGTGCCTTGTCAGGCTGCAGCTGAGCCCATGTCTAATGATAAAGCTCAGGGTATCAGCAGGGCTAAAGGATTAAAACAAAACGAAACAGAAAAACACCCAGAGGGGCATGTGGGATGTGTCTGGAGGCTCCACAGGATGGGTGGCTGCCAGTGACAGGGCATGTGGAGCCAAGGTAGGCTGTCTGCAGCTAGGGGGAGGCAGATGATAAGGAGAAAGTGGGGGTAGGTAGCAATGGGTGAGAAGACCAGAGGGGAACAGAATTGAAACGGGCTGCTTTCATCAAATGTGCATATTTTGAGGCAGATGAGGACTAGGCTGAGGACTGAGGTGGTGTGGATTCTGGGACGACTGCATTTCCTTTTCTGTTAAGTGAAAAGCAAATTTTGTTCTCATTCTCTTATATGTGATCAAGGCCACATAGTCTGAAATGGTCTTTTTGATGTCTGGGGACTTATAGGATCCTTTAATTAGTCAAGATGGTTAAAGAAAAAAAAATCCTCAGGTAATTCAGCTGAAAGTACAGGCGGATGCCCTGCAGATCTGTGGTCTCACAAGGGCAGATCATGGGGCTTTGAGAGGAGCTGGAGTGTGGCAGAACTCCTCGCTTGGAGGTGCTGCCTTGGCGGGAAACAAGAGGACCTGCATGTGATCACACACATGGTGTGTCCTTAAGACAGGCCCACACTTCTGATCAGGCGGTGCCACTGGCACTTCCAGAGCAGACTGGGCTGGGGCCACAGGTTCATTCTAAGTGGTGAGGGGGTCCTTTGGAAATAAGCTCCCTGGCTCTATGGGCCATATTCCTGGAGGAGACACAGAAAGCCACAGGGCTTTACCTCCTTCCTATATTTGAAGGGTGAGGGAATACGCTTAACACTTTCAGTTTCCCTGAAGAAGACTTTCTCCAAAAGAACACAAAGACTTTTTATACTCTAAAATTGTACCATGGACTTATAAACTGTCACTCACTCTCCACTGTTGAGGCTGGGGAGCCACCTATAATGGATGGCAGGAGGACAGTGGGCTTAGGCAAATAAATTTCATGGAGCTTCTTAACCATGGGGCATTTCTTTCTTCTGGAGGCATCTTGAAAGAAGGGGATTTCACAGTACTTTCTATGCAGGGTGGGGATATATTTGAGAAAAGGAAAAAAACACCCTGCCACATTTGGGGACCAGTGAGGCCTTAGTAGGTCTAGCAAGGGGAGGACAGGGCAGGGGGAAGGCAGCTTGAATTCTGACAACTGGCTTGTTCCTGAAAACTGGCTTTAGTCTCTCCGCATCCATGGATTCAAACAACTGTGAATCAAAAACGTTTGGGGAAAAAAATGCACCTCTATTGAATATGTGTAGATGCTTTTGACATTATTACCTAAACAAAATGGTATAACAACTATTTTCAAAGCATTTACATTGTATTTGGTATTATTAGTAAGCTAGAGGTGATTTAAAGTGGGATATATATGCAAGTTATATGCAAATACTGCACCATTGGATGTAAGAGATTTGAGCATCTGTGGACTTTAATATCTGAGTGGGGTCCAGAAATAATTCTCTGCAGATAGTGAGGGACAGCTTTATGCCACCAACTCCTAAGTTGAAAAGTAGGAACTAAACCTCAGAGCAAGTTGCTGAATCTCTTAGCTTCACTTTCCTCCTCTGTAAGAAGGGGACAGTAATTTCTATCTCAGTGTTGTTGGGAAAGGCAAATGTGATAATTCATGTGAGGTCCTTTGGCCCAGGGCCTGACACGGTAAAAAAAAAAAAGACAGTTGTTGTTATTAATTCTGTGATTCCTTTATAGGTATTTGGGGGGATAAAAATACTTCATAAGGCATTAGTATGACTCAGAAAAGGCAATATAATTTGTTTTTGGCAAAAGCTTCTTGCAGAGCTTCACCATAAATCTTACAATCCTTACATGGTATCAGAGGGGTTGTAAGATACCTAAAACCATACAACCAAATAGGCAGTAACAGGAGGTGGTTGTTGTACTCTACAATCTAGGTGATACTGGTAGAGTAGGGATAGCCTGTTCAGCAACATACCTGGGAGAGGGTCATGGTATGAATTGAGGGGCAAGGATTCATAAAATTGTACTGATTTGGTCCCATGAATCACTGTGGAAAGAACAATAGTGCCACCAAGCTGGCAGTGACATGTTCTGGACAGCCTAGCCAGTGGCTCGCTTTCTGCTCAGCATCTCTGGAGGTGTCATCCTAACCTTGAATGTTCATGGGCTGTGCACCACATTAGGAATAGTTGTGCACCAACATGCTTTACCACCCTGCAAAATTTAGACTTTTATAGCTGGGGTCACTTTTTAAGGAATGAGTTGTTTTGGGCTTGTCACTGAATTTCAAATCTTTGAATAAGTTCAGTTCACATTTCTGAGTTTTGGCATGGAAATGTTTAACTGATTGAAGTTTCTGATGCTTTTTTTTTTTTTCTGGCAGGGCATTACTGAATTAGAGAAGGTAAGCTGGATTTTGTGAGCAAAAAGAGAGGCCAGAGGCAGAAAAAGCAGCAATTGCTTGGAGTTTTGGGCATTTAAGAATGTAGGTGCTGGGCCCAGACTGTGTGGGTCCCAGTTGAATTCTGCATCTCACCAGCTGTGACCCTCAGTGTATCTGAGTTTTCTCATCATATAAAATGGAGCTGATTAAGACATCTACCTCAAAGGGCTGTTGTGAGGATCAGGTGAAAATAATAACATAAAGCACTCAGCTCAGGGCTGGGCACTTAGTAAACATTCAACAAATGTTACTAGGTATCAGCTTTCTGTGAGGATACTACCCACTGCAGCTGCTCAGAAGACTTCTTGGGTTCTTGTCTACGGAGAAGACAAAAAGTAGTTCTCAGTGTACACACAGGCACACTCAGACATACCTATTTCTGTAGCCTGTGATTTCAGCATTGGTGATAGAAATCTCTTTCAGTTTTTCTGAAAGCCAGCCGGAAAGGAGAATCCTAGGGGAGTTAGTGTGGCTTTCTGAGTCAACCTCACCCTTCTCCATTTGACAGGAGCTCAGCCTCTAACAGCAAGCCCCCCAGACCGACTGCAACACAGTTTCAATTGCCATGGCTCCATGCTTGCAAGAGTGTCTTCCCACCCCCAGCTTCCCAGGGAGGCGAGGCTCTAAGAGTACTCACTCTCGCAGCAGTAAGTCCTTGAAATGGATCATCTCCACTATGACCCGGATGTTCTCCTGTGCAGCTGCGCACAGATTGTGCTTGAAGTAGCATTCCTGCTGCAAAGTAAACATCATGTCTTTGATGGCAGGGCACTTCCGGCTTAGGCAGGAGAATTTGTGCCTCAGACCACTGGCTTTACATTTCAAGGCATCCTTGATAAAAGACTTGCCCTGAGGACAGAAAAGAGAGAGGAGCAGAAGAGGGAAGACTTGTTATATGGTTATTATATGGTTATACATTTATCCATCTTTCTTTCTCCTTCCTTTCTTTTTCTTTCTCTGCCACCCCTCCCTTCCTTCCTCTTTCTCTCACCCTTTCCCTCCCTCCCTCTCTTCTTCCTTCTTCCTTCTTCCTTCCTTCCTTCCTTCTTTTTTTGACAATACAACCCCAAAGCCCCTTCTCAGACTGAAGACCTACCAGGTGCCAGGCTGCATTGGAAGTACATTTAGTGGACATGATACCTCTGGCACTGGGATGAAAAGATGTTGGTTCTATACACTAACTAATCCACCTCTTTCCTCTGCGGCTGCACTTTTAGTTTTCCTTGAACTGGGGCTTCCGTGGCTGTCTGTGTTCAGGGCAGCCCCGTGTTGGCTGCTGAGTGGCAACTCTTCTAGAACAGCAGGGGAATTGGGCCATAACTCCTCTGTCGTTCTCAGCAAGAGTTCTTCCCCAGTGGAAGGTGCCTCTTTGTCCAAATCGCACATTTTTCCTTTTTCCTTCAATTCCAGATGTAGCACCTAGAGAGTGCGCTCCTAGAATCTCCCCTTTCTGCCTGAGTACCTCTGGTTTGTACTCTTGTGATCTCCCATCCTTCAAGGAGGAACATTCTTTGCCTTTCCAAAAACGACTCTACTCCTTTAAACTGTTAGGATTATTGCCTCTAAAAGGCTTTCCTGGCACCCAGCCTGGCAGCATCTGAGCTGGGAGTACCCGGCTGACAGCCCCTCCCCAACGGCCCTGTTCTGAGGGGCCAAGGCAGCCAAGCATACATCTGGCCTGCAGTTCTCCTTCCTGGCAACCCTATTAGACTGTGCTTATCCTAGAAAGGAGACAGCTGTTGGGGGTGTGGAGGCAGCCCTGCCTTTGCTCCCTTATCAACCTCTCATGGCCCAGAGGCATTGTGGGATGCTTACCCAGGAATCCGCCTCACACCCTCCATTACTATAGAAACAAGCTATCCTTGGAGAGGTTACCCTCTGTTTTTAGACAGGCCTGGAAGTCACCGAATTGAGAAAGTAGAGGGGTTTAGGTTGGAAGCGGGAAGCCAGCCAGCATGTTTATTTTGGTTCTCCCTTTAGAAAGCAATCAAAATGTCTGCAGATCATGTCTGATGGGTGAAAACCCATGTGGTACAGTTACCTCCTCAGTGCCCCTTCTGAGAACTGTCCAGTGGGAGCCAAATGGGATGGAGGGTAGAGGATGCCAATTTGAAAGGGATGTGTGTAACTTGAGAACATATTTCTGTTGGTTGGAGGGGGGGAGTAGGAAGATTAATTGATGCAAGGACTATGCCAATCTGTTCTTGGTATTCTTTCCTGACATCCTGTGGGATTGCCCTTTAGTACACAGCTTTCCTCTGGACTTCCTGTTATGTTTTCTAATTCCAGTTAATCCAGAAGGGACACTTTATTTGAGAGCCTCAACAAGTTTGAAGTTCTACCTTTTCCCTTCCCTGTTCCCCACTTGCCAACTCATATCCTCTGATCCCTTCTGGTTCCCAGGCATTGCTTTTTCAGGCTTTCTGCAGGACGTTGGTAGGTGGTGACTGTGATACGCACAAATCATATGTGAATGGTTGGCCTTCCCAAACATCATCACTCACCAGGGACATGGGAAGGAAAATTTATCAGGTACAATAACAGGGTATTTCAACAGGGCATATAGGGCTGGGGGAAAATGAAGGTGAGCTAGTGCCATGAGATATCAAAACATGTACTTGGGCTGTTGGCACTGGAGCCATCAGGTTACTCATTGGATTCTTGCTCTGCCCTAAGGAGCAACTCAGCTTTACCCTGGGGTCCCAGGGATGTCTGAAATGGATCAGGTCCAGTCTATATTTATTACATATAGCAAAAGAAAAGGTATGGAATTTCAAGACATATTGAAGGTTTTGACTTTTCAGGTTGGGAGAGAAGGAGTCTGCCATTCAGAAGGAATAAATGTCTATCTACTCTTTTGGAGGCCTTGCATGATCTGGGTTGCTTGCCCTTATGTACACTAGATGACAGAGTCCCAATTAGGTGTAAAAAGCTCTTCGGTGGAATGTGGAAGAGGGGAATCCCTGCCTTTTCCGCCTACTGTTTCCAATGCAATGGGCTTTGGGAACTGTGTTCTGGGTGTCCAGACACAGTATGTCCTGTTATGAGAGGTTTATCATTTACTATACTTTGGTGATGTCCCAGTGTTCTTTGCCTGTGTAGAAACAACTTGAGAGTAGAACAGGGCCAGGCATGGTGACGAATGCCTGTGACCACAACACTGGGGAGGCACGGGGGCTGCCTCAAGTTCTAGGCCAGTCTCCACTGCATAGCAAGACCCTGCCTAAAAAAATCACAGGGAAGAAAAGTATAGAAGGATTTAATATCCATAATAGCTCAAAGGGCAGCTCCTCAGTGCCCTGGCATCCTCCTATAGACCAAGAATATCTCTCGCAAGCACTGAGATGCCACAAAGAACAGCAAAGGAAATCTATTAACAACTCTGTCCAGTGAACATTTCAATCATGCTATGCTAATGCCAAACCTTCTCATTCTATGTGGTTGTTACCTGGGCATCAAATTTTCCAGCGTTGTGCAGAAAACTCATGCAAATTCCATGTAAGCCCCGAATCTCACAAGAGTTGTTCTCGAAACATTCAAAAACGCCACACCCTATATCACCAGTGTTGAGCAAACAGTGCTGCATCGCCTCTAAAATGAAAATTACATACAAATTCAGGCAGGCTGGGAAATGCAGATAGATCAGTTGAAATAAAAGTAAGGACTGAAGGAAAATTTAAGGGGAAAAAGTTAGTAATGACTATTTCAGGGTCTCCTGAGACAAGGAAATAAAATTTCGTTATCAATACTACTCATTATAAGTTCTGATATTTACAGATAATGCACTTGTAAAAGTTAGCGTAGGTCCACGTCCCCCCTCCCTCATGCTTTCCATTTGATTAAAGTATTTGTGGGAATAATGTGAAAGCAGAAAATATTTCAGCTTTTCCTGAAGACTGCACTTCATCAATGAGATACTCCTCCCTACTTGGATCTGGAGAAGCAGCTGCCATTACATCCCAACCATTTCCTCTCTGACCCCCAAATAAGTTCGTTCAAAAAGCAGTTTCAATTCAGCGTTATGATTCAACACCTAAAAATCAAAACAAAATTCCTATTAAGCAGCGCCTCCAAACCATCCACATTAAAAATATCAGGCTAGGGAAGCTGCGGTTTTCCAGCAGGATGGGAGTCAAGTCGGATGGGGCTGGCCATGCAAAAATGCCACCACCCGCCCTTAGAGGTTCTTTTTAATTGGGGATCCGGTGTGAGACAGCACTTAATCCCCTAGAATACCCGCGGGCCCAGAGCTTGCTGCCCTCCTTCGCAGAGTGTGGTCCTAATACGTCTCTGGGAAGCACAGACTGAGTTCACTGTCAGGCTGCCGCGTGCAAAACCTCTCTTCCCTCCCACTCTTTTACCGATTCTCTGATTTAAAAGGACCGCAAAATTACATCAGAATAGTATATTTTGGAAGATGGGGCGGGGTCGAAGTAGAAAATCTGCATTCAGATTAAATCTAGCGAGAACGAAGGACGCGTATTTGTTGAGGGTCACCAACCGCCTGGAATCACGGTCAGTGTTCAGAGCAAGCACCGGAGGGGGGAAGGGTGCGAGGGTCCTAGGGTGCGGGACCCGGCGCGCGGAGGTGAGCGGCTCCGGGCTGACCCACGCGCGGTCCCGGTGGGCCCGAGACTCACTCACTAGGGGCGTTCCTCGTGGACATTCGCCCGCTCCTGCTTCGGCTGTGAGCGCACGCACTCTGTGGCCGCAGCGTTCACTCGGGCCCCCCAAAAGGCAGCAGGGATGGGGGTGGGGGGTGAGGGTGGGGTGGGGG